>JAJOZX010007400.1:0-130000 GCA_023014485.1 Bathynomus jamesi
GAAAAAGACGGCCAGAACAAGATTCCGGCGGGAAAAGGCCTCCCGTACATCATGACCAAGGAGGAGAAGGGGGTCCAGAGTACCCCGAAATCGACGAAAGCCATACTGGGTCGGGGGGTATAACCCAAGCGACTCCAGTGTAAAGGAAAGTCGGACGGCCACCATCTTTTCAAGGAGCTTGCATAAGCAGCTCGTCAAGGCAATAGGCCGATAGCCCGCCACCTCCGCCGGATCCTTCCCCGGCTTAGGTATCGGGACCACAATCGCCTCCCTCCAACGGGAAGGGAACGACCCCTCAACCCACACCCGGTTGAAAAGATCCAGCAAGAAGTGTAGGGCCATCGGGTGCAGATTCCAAATAAAGTCATACGGAATGTCATCAGGGCCAGGGGCGGAAGAACGACGGGTTGCCAAGGCAGCCCGAAGTTCCCGCATCGTAAAGAGACGGTTATAGGGCTCGTTCCCAGGCGGCGGGAACGTAACATCCGACAAAGGACGATCCGCAGCTGAAGGCGAACGGGAAACCGCAGCAAAAGCCCGGCCAGCCGATCGGCCACAGCAGCAGGATCCGAAAGGAAGCCGTCCCCGTCCCGAAGGACAGGGCGACTAGCAGGGACCGGCTTCCCCTCGATACTACGTACCTTCCGCCACACAGCAGCAGAAGGGGTAGACGAGGAAATGCCGGACCACGCCGAGGCCCGACGGGCCAACTTGAGAGTCCGGCGGGCGAAAGCCTTCGCCCGCCGCATCTCAATCAAGTGGTCCGCGCGCCGGGTGCGGTGGAAGCGGCGCGTTGCCCTCTTCCTCTCGCACACCGCCTGGTGACATGCTGGAGTCCACCACGGGACGCTACGCGTCCGCGGGTTACCGGAAGATCGAGGAATACAGTCCTCCGCGACGCCCATCACCACCCGCTCGAAGAACTCCAAGCTCTCATCCACAGAGCCAAAGCTCAACACCGAACGGGCAATGACGGAACGAGCTCTGAAGGATGGCCAGTCAGCCCGCGCAAGGCACCACCTCGGTCGAGACGAGACACCCGGCTGCGGTCCGACCGGCTCAAGACAGACTGGGTAATGATCACTGCCATAAGAGTCCCCCAACACCTTCCACGAAAAATCGAGTAAGGCATCGAGGGACACCAAGGAGAGATCAATACAGGTAGATGAACCCGTGGAAGTAGGTAGGTTCACCGGAATTGAGGCACGCGAAGGAAAGTTCCTCCATTAAGGAGAGCAACATACCAGCAACATTAGTCGACCGGACATCTCCCCAAGCCGGGTCGCGACTGTTAAAGTCCCCGAGGAGGAGAAACGGTCGAGGCAGTTGCAACACCAACTCGCGAACCGCGTCGCGAGAAGGAGGGTCATGAGGAGGAATATAAATCGAGCAGGCAGTGTACTGGCGATCTAAAAAGAGCCGCACAGCCACAGCCTGCAAGGAAGTACGAAGAGGCACACCTCGCGAGGGTAACGAATGATGTACATAAATCGCCGCACCCCGCCGGCGTGTGCGCTCATCCGGGGTGCAAGGGAAACCAACATAGCCAGAGAGACGAGGGAGCCCCCGCGCAGCCAGGATAGTCTCCTGGAGACAAACACAGGAAGCAGCAGGGAGGCAAGGTTCTCCCAGTTAGCTAAAAGCCCCCTACAGTTCCAATGCAAAATGGAACTGTAAGGGGAAGTGGCATTATAAGAGCAGAGAAAGCAGAAATAGCCACGGACCAAGCTGAGCAGCAAACTCAACGGTCCGTAACCAGGGACGGAATCGGCTTCCCCGACTCACCCCGAACGGGGGGGTAGGGGCCACCGACCCCGCAGCTGCTTCACCCGTAGTAGAACGAGAGGTGGAAGTGGAACAGGGAGTTCAGAGGGGGGCTCCCCTGGGGGGGAGAGACGACGAGACGGGCCCAGCCGAAACCCCCGACTCCCCACCAGAGGGGGCCGGGGAGAACCAGATGTTCGAGGGCTCGTCACACCAGACAAGTGCTGAGGGGGGGGGGAGGAAAGGTCCACCACAGGTGGGAGAGGTAGATCCAGGAGAGAGACCCGACCACTCTCAGCAGGAGCCGAAGGGAGAGAGACTCCATGAAGAAGGGCCAGGCTCCTCTCGACCGGGTCCACCATGGGAACGAGTCAGTAATCGAGGGTGTCATGGGGCGGTGTACCCGACACCCGGACACTAGTGGGGCACCGGGAGGTGACGCCTCACCAGCCCTCCGTATAGGGGGGGGAGTCCCGAGCGGATCAGGAGCGGCGCGCCGCTTCCCCTCCGGTGAAGAAGGGGAAGCAGGGCGAGCAGGTCATGATCGGGTCTGGAGGGACTCCGACCACGGCGACGCTTCCTCCTCCCCTTCGGGGCATCACCTTCCCCACCCGAGAGACGAGTAGGCAAGGATCCAGACCCCAAGGCCGGAGAGGGAGAAGGGGCACTTGTAGGCAGGGAATCAGATGGGATGTCTGAAAGTGAGGCAGAGGACAAGAAGGTCCCGCGGCGCCAGGAGGACCACCAACCCCCGGAACTTCCAGGGGGGGCACCACTCCGGTAGGCGCCGGGGTAGCACGGGAGGGGCCCGAGGACCCGCCAGGGCCAAGAGCCGCAGCATAGGACAACCCCCGGCGCGGCCTCCCGCGCACTAAGGAATTCGGTAGTCCTTAAGGACCGCACCTCGAATTCAAACTTGAAAACGGGGCAGTCCCGAGAGGAGGAAGGGTGGGCCCCCGAGCAGTTCGAGCACCGCGGGGGCTTCGTGCACGGGGTAGGGTGCGCAGGCCCACCGCAGCGGACACATAGCTTACCCTCACGGCGGCACGCAGAGCTAACATGGCCGAACCGGTTGCAGCCAAAGCAGCGAACCGGGTCAGGCACATATGGTCGCACCGAAAACTCACACGACCGGCGATCACCCACGCCCCAGAACACCTGGGCCGGAGGCACAAGGGAGTCAAAGGTCAGGAGCAGACGAGCGGACGGGGTAAGAGCACCATCCCGGCGCGACGAAAAGCGGAAGACCTTCGTTACCCCCTGGGGGCAAGATCCTCCTGCAACTCGCCAACCGGGATTGACAGCAGACGGGAAGCGAAAATGGTGCCCTGACAGCTATTCAATTGCGGATGGGGAGTCACAGAAACTCTGCAACCCAAAACATCCTGCAACTGTAGAAGGGACTCAGTCACCCCCGAAGAACGGGACTTCAAAAGAAGAGACCCATCCTTCAGAGGGCGGATATCATAACGACAGGGAACCCCACCGTCTTAAACGCTGAAACACCCGTTCCGAGTTGCCCGGAAGGGAGCCAGCGGAAGGGCGGAGAACAAGGAACCTGTCCACCGGACAGAAATTGACAGCAGGGACAGGTCCATGTGTAACGGTAACCGAGAGTGGGCGAGAGAACGAGGGCCGCGAAGACCCCGCCCTACGGCCACCACGAGTCCGGCCACGAGAGCCAGACGCCGCAGAGGACGAGAGGGGGCCATACGGCTTAAGGTCAATCCAGCGGAGGCAGAGGCCGCTGAACGACCAGAAGTAGAAGTCTTATCCAAATCCAAGGGCGGGCCAGAGTCGTCAACAGGAGGGGATTGAAGTTTGAAATTGAACCCATAAACAATAGCTTTACAAAAAAGACAGCCTCGGACCCAAGGCAATGCACCATCCGCCGCTGCATCCTTCAAGGCGCAGGCCCAACGTCCCGGGTAGCCCGCCCCCCAACCTGACTGTCGTTTTAAAAACAGCAGATTGGCACTACGGAGATTTGTCCGTTAAGGGCCAGCAAAGACCCAATCCAGACGCAGCAGCGGTCCGGGCGCCCGTACCGTCCCCAGAGCACGGCTCAGCCACGGAGCGATGCCCCCCGGCGGGTGCACCCGATGACCCCAAGACTGCAAAATACAAACAGAGGGGGGGGATACTACAATTGACAGAGGCCAAGACCGAGTCAAGACAAAAGAAATTCCGGGAGAGACGGAAAAAAAAGGGGAGCAAAAAGAAAAAAAAAAACGCAACTAGGTAACTCTTCGCCCACACCCCGCGAGGAGTTGAGGAAACCCCAACAACCCACGAGGTGTACGAACCCCCTCGGCCCGGCAAGCCGGAGTACCTAATTGAGGGGATATATATATATATTAGGGTGTCCCAATTTTTTTCTTAAGACGAACTGACCACTCGTGTCATGCCCGGATGTGGTTTGGGCTAAAGCATTGGCTGTGTGATTTTCAACTCGATCAGATGATATTTAGAGGTCCCGACGTTTGATGACTTTTTTTTGGTTTTCAGAATTGATCATTAGGGCGTTGACAAGATCAAACATCAAGTTGTGGCTTCTTGAGAGGTCTCCGATAGCAGAGCTGGCTAAATCTCGATTACCAAGTAATATGGACGTGTTGCTCCTTTTCTTCTACCATCACCGCGACCAAAAGAAGACAGATTCCAACAGTGTCAAGGCTGTAATATCGACTGTATTAGAAATCTGGGCTAGAGCCAACTCGAATCTGGCAACAACCTCCGTTCATGCCTCGACTAAACTGAAAGCTTTGGTTCAGAGGTATCGAAATTTGCATAAAAACAAGAACAAGACTGGAATGACTTACAATATGCAGTGGGATGTATTCTTGGCTGATATGGAGGATATTTTTGATGTCGCCCGCTCAGACGTTCTGGATCGGGGAGATATCCCTCTTGAAGACAAGGAATTCCTCATTTCCCAAAGGGCAGATCGACATACGAGTTACATGGGAGGTGAAGATAGAAAATATAATGCAGCCACAATGAAAAGACAGGAAAGGGAAAGAGCTCTTGAGCGGGCACACCGGCGTCAAACGGAGGAGGCTCTAGCTGTAGGAGTCACAGAAGAGGCTACCGACAGCAGTTCTAGCACATCGTCAGCTGACAGTGGAAGCGAAGCCGTCACTTGTGGACTTAAACCTTCGAAAGCTCCCAAACATGACAGACTAAAAGAAAGTCTGAGTGATCTTGACCTGGCAGCAACTTGGGATCGCGAGGGCCTTTCTGTTCGACAGGCAACATCAGCGTTTGCTGCGACTGCAAAATCCCTAGCTCTCGGTCCTGACAGTGTTCCATCAAAGAGCACGGTTCACCGCTTCCGACAAAGGCCCGTACAATGATAGGGACCAATGTTATTGGCCACCTCGAGCAGCTTCCACCTCGACTGCAGATCCACTGGGAGACAAAGATACTCACTGACATCGAACAGAAGGGTAAGTCAGTCGATCGGATTGCTGTTGTGGTGACTGGGATGGTGTGGAAGAGCTATTAGGAGCACCGAAAATAATAGACGGCACAGGACAGCAAATGGCAAGCGCAGTCCATCAAGCGCTCACCCTAGTCGGAATTGAGGACAAGATCATGGGCATGGTGTTTGACACGACGGCATGAAACACAGGGATAGTGCAAGGTGCGTGTGCGCGTTTGGAAGCGGCATTGGGAAGATCTCTTTTGTGGTTTGCTTGCCGTCATCACGTTCACGAAGTGATTCTCAAGGATGTCTTCGTCGTGTGCCTAGGAACACCACCAAGTCCTCAAATCCCACTTTTCAGGAGATTCAAGGAGGTCTGGCCATCAATGAACCACTGTCAGTTGATGCATTTGACAAGGACGAGGTGGCTAAAGCCTTCATAAATGACAATGCTTGCCTTTCACAAATGCGACTTGAGGTAATAGACTATCTCCGCGATGCCCTAGAAGTGGTAATCATCCTCGAGAGGATTATGAAGAACTTCTTCGACTGAGCCTCTTGTACCTCAGAGACGACGTAGGACGTTACAAGCTTCGGCCTCCAGGGGCTTCCCATCAGACCAGATGGATGGCCAAAGGTATTTACTGCCTGAAAATAGCATTACTGCAGTCCCAGTTGTCCGAACTTCGTCTCCAAGAACTGCAAGGGGTTCGCCGTATGGCTCTCTTCGTGAGCCTTGTATACGTGCGTCACTGGCACGAGGCTCCCATCGCCATCAAATCTCCCAAAAATGACGTTAGGCTGTGCAATCTTCTTGTAGGTTACCCTGACAAGGACGTTGGAAACACAGCTTACCGGGCTGTGCTCCGTCATCTGTGGTATATCTCGGAGGACTTAATCTGTCTTGCACTGTTTGATGACAGAGTTGACGACAATGAAAAGCGTAACATGACGGCTAACCTGAAAAGCGCCCTGGGAAAGGACTCAAACGGGTCCAAGGCAAGGGACTGCAAGTGGATGGCCGTTTAAGTCCGTGGGTGACGAGTCGATCCACCACACTCTTCCAGTTTCTCCAAGTTGAGCCACGTTCCTCACCAAAGACCCTGAAACATGGCCTACTGACGAACACTACTGTCTGGCAAAGAGCCGAGCTGCAGAACTGATGGTGGTCAATGATGCAGCAGAGCGAGGCATCGCCCTCATTGAGAAATACACAAGCAAACCTCTGTGCCGTGATGAAGAAGACCTCCAGTTCCTCCTTCGAACTGTCCACTCACACCGACGGAATGTGAGCCGGAAGGGAACAAAAACGGATCTCATGAAACACGTGTTTAGTTAAAATGCATAAATGTGATGCTTTGAAATTGTTGTTTGTGTGTTAAGATTAAAATACATGTTTATTTTGTATAATCATCTTTGTGATGGAACTTTTGAAAGAAATATTTCAGTTAATTTGCCTTTCAGTTAAGGGGAGAAATAAAGTGTTCAAAGTTCGGGACCTTTAAATTTCTTCGATCTCTCTGAAATTTTACAGGAAGACTTCTAATGGGAAACATCAAAAGAGCGCAACACGAGCGGATTTGTATCCCGAAATAAAATTTGGCCCCCTATGAGTTTGGGACACTCTAATATATATATATATATATATATATATATATAATATATATATATATAATATATATATATATATACACACACAGGTATACCCCGTTATTCATAGCTTCGCTTATACGTAATATATTTTTTGACACCAAATTCGCTATTCGCAATGCCAGATAAGGGAAAAAATAATTCACAATTCCGCCTGCTACCAAAAGCAGCGCAGCATGCCCATATCGCAGGCCATTATTCGAGAAAAGGGATGGGCTTTGTGGCGAGATGCGATGAAAGAAGTCGTTGGTGAAGGTGAAACTTTCAGTGCGAGTCGGGGGTGGTTTGAGGAAATAAAAGTACAGTACAGGTATGTTTATTCTTTTAGTGATGTTGTTCATAACTTACTATGCTAAATACAGGTCTGTTTGTGTTTTATACTTGCTTTTATGTATCGTATGGAAACGTATCCAAACATTTTACCTTCTGAAAAATGGCCACCGGAACGCGTCCCCCCCCCCCATAAAACGTATTTATATGGGGGAAAAAAAACCGTTATTCGCAATTTCGCTATTTGTAATCAGTCTGAGGAACATAACTTGCGAAAACCGGGGTATATATATATATATTTTTTTTTTTTTAAGTTCGGGAAGAACCGATTCGCCTCTATTTAGAAGAGGCATATCTCGGTGGAAAAACAAAGAAAAAGTGAGAGGAAAGACAAAGGAAAAAGAAAGGGTGGAGGGGACAGTCGAAGTGGAAAAAGACCAAGGATGACAAGGACTGCAGGGTCGAGCCCCATCATCCTTAGGTGCTAGGGCCAGGAGGGCGCACGTGAAACCTCCAGGAACAAGCACGTACAAACGAGCACAAAGAGCACTCAAGAGCACGAGCTTAGAACCCCCTTGCGGGTATATATATATATATATATATATATATATATTATATACACACACACACACCACACACACACAACACACACACACACACACAACAGGGTGTCCGAGAATTATCTGTACAATTTTTGGCTGTTATAAAAGTCAACAGTGGCTGAGGACGGTGAGCTGGACACAGAAATAACACACAGAGTGCAATCTGGTTGGAAAAATTGGAAGAAAGTTTCAGGGGTGTTGTGTGACCGAAGAATAGGCGCAAGGGTTAAGGGAAAGGTGTATAAGACTGTGGTAAGACCGGCTATGATGTACGGGGCTGAGTCTTGGGCTATAAAGAAAGATCATGAGAAAAGACTAGATGTAACGGAGATGAGAATGCTGAGATGGATGTGCGGAGTGACAGGGTTGGATAGAGTAAGGAATGAAAGGATAAGGGGCACAACAAAGGTTGGAGAAATCTCGAGGAAGATACAAGAAAGTAGACTGAAATGGTATGGACATGTGATGAGAGGGGACGAAGATTATGTAGGTAAGAGAACGATGAATATGGAGGTGCATGGCAGGAGAGAGGCAGACCGAAGCGGCGAAGGTGGATGGAGAAGGTGAGGGACGATTTGAGGGAGAAGCCCAGGACCGGGCTGTGTGGAGGAGGCTGGTCAGAAACGCCGACTCCGCATAGAGGCGGGAACGGGCGAAGAGAAAGAAGATTAAGTCAACCATGAAGTGTAGAAATTCCAGTGTTGTCCCATTTTACAGAGAATCTCATTAAGTTTTTTCTGATACCAAGTTTTGACAAGTTTTTTAGAAATTCCAGTGTGTCCGAACATTATCTGTACAATTTCATTTTTAATAAAATTCTTGATAACACACGTAAAATTCTTAAACAAGATTATTTAGAATCTGTATTTTCAAAAGTTTCTTTTATTAAAGTAACGTTGTTACAAAACATTCGATATGTGCACCATTAGTGATTCGCAAAACATCCAATCGATACTCCAAATGTTGCCATGTACGCTGCAGCATATCCACATCAATTCGCTCAATAGCAGCTGTACAGATTGTACAGATAATGTTCGGACAACTGGAATTTCTAAAAACTTGTCAAAACTTGGTATCAGAAAAAACTTAATGAGATTCTCTGTAAAATGGGACAACACTGGAATTTCTACACTTCATGGTTGACTTTAATAACAGCCAAAAATGTACAGATAATTCTCGGACACCCTGATATATATAAAAAAGGGAAGAGACTATTTTAAACCCTATTCCCTCTTAGACTGACTGAATATATTCGTCAAAACGAAGTGTAAACTCAGGAAGAGTAAAAATGTCAAGAAACGTGGATTCCGAGTAAAACAAGGCTTGTTATTCTGCAAGTCAATTTTTGGTTAAGAAACGTTATTGATTCACGTGGACTCCCATCCATGCAGCAGGCGAAGCAGACACGACCAGTTCGAGGGTCGCATTGCAGCAAGGAGGGGCCCTACTTAAAATTCACCTCTTAACGGATGGATCATGCGAGTAGATTCGAGAATATGGTATGCACGTGCCAATAGCCAAAGGAATTTTAAATCCTAAATTGGGTTACTTAAACTATGACACGTATACGGAATGGAATTACGGGTTCAAATTAAGCTTTCTTCCTACCTCTATTCGCTTAGAACGCATCTTTATTTGAATCCATGCAGCCATAAGAATTTCAAGATAAAAAATTCCACGAGTTCTTTCTTTGGGGTAATTTACCTTTGACAAGTCTCAGAGAATGCGCATGCAACATACGTACGACTCAATTCATTTGCGTTACATCAACATAACATCAATAACAGAGTAGGGGGGGGGGATAGCCGCGAGTGCCACAATAAATTTGACACTGTCATTAATAGTGGGAGGTAGAGAAATGACGTAAGAATATTCGGAGTTTCCGCGAAACCTTTAGCAATGCCAAGCAGACGGGTTACACTGAACAATGGCGAATTGACATAATACAGAGCAGAATGCAGAGGAACTTCCCTTTACCATAAAATCGAGAGTGTAGTAAAATTATCGTAAGTGTGTCTAAGATTGTTTACAGATATTCCTTTTAAATATTAACATTACGTCATACACCTCATTCATCATCCCAAATAACAGAAATTAAGAGCTTCGTCTTCAATTAATTCCCATCTTCGTTAGACGCTGCACGACGGGGAACTAACTGGCCTTGCTCTCAAGAGGCTACTAAGAACCTACACTACCACAACTAATCGCGTGTAACGATGTGGACACGCGAAATGTGGCGCGTAATTCATTGTGATTTTGAATTTTCACTTCTCAAAAAAACACACACACACACACATTCTTTAAATCTATCTATCTAAAAAACTAACCAAACCTAACCTGTGTTACCGAGCCGAGAAGATATAAGTGATTCAGATGTAACTGAGGGCTTGAAGAGTGTTTTC
Organism: Bathynomus jamesi; assembly: GCA_023014485.1. Lineage (NCBI taxonomy): Eukaryota > Metazoa > Arthropoda > Malacostraca > Isopoda > Cirolanidae > Bathynomus > Bathynomus jamesi. The sequence goes on from JAJOZX010007400.1 coordinate 10,116, forward strand.
TATTAAGTCATTGAATAGTGGTGTACACTCTAATGTAGCCGAGCTTTAACTAACCTAATTAGAACATACCTTTTTTCCGACAACAAAACTGTTTCTAGGTTTTTTATAATATTTTTAGTGTTCCAAGGTGGTGGTAAAAAAAAAAAAAAAAAAAAAAGTTTTCACAAAAAATTACCCCAATACATCTTTGAATTATTACGCACTTATACCCAGTTGTTTGGTTACTTGCGCGCGCAGTGATTCAAACTGATGGGCACTTTTTGCGGTCAGTGATCACCTAATTTTGATTTAAAAAAAAACGAAGTGGAAAAAAGATGCACTTACCCATGCTGGACTGTGCCAATTTTTATGGTATCTGCTAAGCCCCGTTTGTATCTGTGACGACTTCTGCTTGCCTTCGCCCTTCGAGGGGGTGTGGGCCCCATTGATGGGCGATGTTACTGACTGGGTAACGGGTGAGGTGACGGGATTGGAATTGGTAAGGGAAGGCATGGGGGAGACGTGGATGGGCTCCGGGCCCCTCGCGGTTACCAACATTCAGGGACGGAGCACCCCTATTCGCCGTCACCTTAAACCATTCCTCTCAAACTTGGGTTTACTTTCTCTTTCTTCGAGAGAGAGAGAGAGAAAAACGATACGAGTATCCACTATGGTTTAATATCAGTTGAATTCAAGCGTTTTCCTGCCGTTAGTGCGCACTGGCGAAGATATCTCGTGTTGTTGTGTACGAACGCCTACTTTCACTTCACTTCGAACAATAAACCTTTAACACGGTAATTACGATACTCTGCTCTTTTCTCGTTCCGAATGAACAAGAAAAAAATCAAATACCATAAAAAAAACGGATAACTATTATCTGAAAATATTAAAAATTGACAAAATGCAACTAAGAATTTCTCCCACCCTCAGTCCCTCACCCCCTTTCAACGGAAACATTCCTCTAATGTCAAATGACAGCTCCCCTCCTCCGCGATGTTTTGACATTTTGCGGAGTTTTAGTATAAAATATAGCTTCAGATCATTTTGACTTGGCTAACGTCGATAGGGTTGAGTGGCTTCATGTTTTCCAAATGTAATACGCCTCGGAAGCGATACTCCTAACTTTGTAAAACACGAGCCGTTAACGATGCGGGAAAATTTTTGCTCGACAGTTCTTTAGCTTCACGCTGACAGAGAACCAGTAATTGGTACCCATCGTCACAAGCGGTACGTCAAACATTTTTAATTCCTTCGTGAACTCTATTGGTGATGTCACGTTCCCTTAAGACGTTATTCTCCCAAATCAAACACACGCGCAGTACTGAGAATTCTTCTCCTATATGCGTTCGGGTAAATGTCCTCGAAAGCTTCCTTAAAAGAGAAGGACGGAAGAGTTTGAGAAAACAGGAACGAATCGCGGACAACGAACGAAAAACCAACACTCGCAAGTAGGGGGGATAAAAAAAATCAATGACGCTTCTTTTTGGGGATCCACATTTCTAGGTCAAGTTGAACATCGTACATCCCAAGCGATCTTTTGAGGACGAGAATGCGACCATATCGCCAAAATTTTTAATCAACTGAAAGGAGATGAAAACAATGTAAATCCAATTTCGAGTGGCCAATTCTGCACATTCTTTCCCTCGATGGAGCAATTCCCTCCTCCATATAAAATGTAAAAGGAAGCAAAAGAAATCTCAAACTTTTATTGCAACAACCGATTTCATCTTAATTAGATTTTCACGTAACATTTATTCCACACAAAGTTGGACTTGCAAATCAATCGATTCTCACACACACACACACACACACACATATATACACATTATATATATATATATATATATATATATATATATATTATATATATATATATATATATAATATACAGGGGGCGGAAAGTAGCTCCCTATTTTGGATTGGTAAACAAATACGTATATTATCCATTTATTTCAGAAGAAATAATATGAAAAGGTAGACATACATGGTAGGTTTTCTCTAAAATTCAATGTGGGCTCCAACTCTTTCCACCAGCTTCTGGAGCCGCCCAGGAATGGCGTCCACTGACTTTAGCAGGAACTCCGGCGGGATGGAGGACATGACTTCCCGAATTCGGTCCTCCAGTTCTTCCAATGTCCTCGGTTTGGTGCGGTAGACTTCTTCCTTTACCCACCCCCAAAGAAAGAAGTCGCACGGTGTCAAGTCGGGGCTCCTGGCTGGCCATTGATGTGGACTGGTATGACCTCAGATCAGGTTGTGGGCCCGTTCCTTCTGCGCAACACCATGAATGCTGAGCGGTACCTTGCTATGTTGCGAAACGAGGTCTGGCCGGTTGTCAGCACATGGAGAAACATCGACGATCTGATATTTATGCAAGATGGCGCCCCTCCGCACTTCGCTCTTGTTGTCCGTGAGTGGCTGGATGCCCACTTCCCTGGGCGTTGGATGGGTCGTCGTGGTCCACATCAATGGCCAGCCAGGAGCCCCGACCTGACACCGTGCGACTTCTTTCTTTGGGGGTGGGTAAAGGAAGAAGAATACCGCACCAAACCGAGGACATTGGAAGAACTGGAGGACCGAATTCGGGAAGTCATGTCCTCCATCCCGCCGGAGTTCCGCTAAGTCAGTGGACGCCATTCCTGGGTGGCTCCAGAAGCTGGTGGAAAGAGTTGGAGCCCACATTGAATTTTAGAGAAAACCTACCATGTATGTCTACCTTTCATATTATTTCTTCTGAAATAAATGGATAATATACGTATTTTTTTACCAATCCAAAATAGGGAGCTACTTTCCGCCCACCGTACCTGTATATATATATATATGTGTGTGTATCCTAACCCCTTCTTTCCATTTTATAGGCCTATTCTATTATGGAGAGAATCTAATAAAAATATCAATCCATTTCCATTGCTTAAAACATCATCTTACAGGGGAAAAGTGAAGTGAATGTAGGTGGGACAAGTTCGAATGCCCAAACCCGTTTCACCTCAAGAAAGAATGGAAGCAAAAGAACTAATTAATAAGGGAGCTTAAAACACACGCACAAAATTCTATAAGCCGAATAATTTTGAAAAGGCTTCGAGTTTTAAAACGCTACCTAAGCATTGTCGTCCGATCGGGGTTTAAAAGCGAAATGAATCGAGTTCTCCGCTAAGGTGGCGAGGAAAGGTGAGGAAAGACTTATTTCACCTCAAAGGAAAGAAGGTCTTACTCCATCTCATTGTGTGCCCTCAGGAAATGTTGCCGACGTGGTCAGGAGGCGAACGACCCCGGAGGCTTTAAACCACACGCACATAACGCAACAGAACGGGTATGTACGCGTATGAATGTACGAGCACACAAACCCATACATACAGGTTGGGTCGAAAATGCTCGGCGAGACTCAGGCACAGAAAACCATCAATTCAGGCTTTTCTCTTCAGTAAAATATATTGTTGGCTTTGAGACCAATGGTTGGCAGCACTAAAATACTTACAAAGGTTCAACTACAAAAAGTGTGTGTGTGTGTGTGTGTGTGTGTGTGTGTGTGTGGTGTGTGTGTACGGGAGGGAGAAATAGTCAAAATATGAAGTGACTAAAGCTTAAAAACAACAATAAGGTAATTACACTTGAACACAAAGGAAATGCAACTCCGCCTTTCCATTCACGGTCATAATTTTAGAAAACAAAGAAATTATTATTAATAAAAGGAATGAGAAAATGACACCATCAAAATTATCACTTTTAGCGGCATGAAGCTGCAGACATAACGAAAATAATGAAATTTGTATTTTCAACAGTGATGAATCATATCGAATGCTTTTCATTAGACATTTGAATCTACGGTGAGGCAATATAAAATTAAAAGCTTACTCTCCAACGATAAACTCTGTTCTTTAGTCACACGTCAAAAAGTAAAGTGAATTTAATGATAGTTAGAAAAGTACCATTTCAAGAAAGTATTACTCATACGTCTTATCTTTTATCATGTTATCGAATGTTACAAATTTAGAATATGATGCAGGCTTAATGTACTCAACAGAATGAATTTACAAAATTCCGACACGAGGAATGACTGGTCAACTCAAAATATTTCAAAAACAGAAACGCTTCACGCTTCTGTTTCTACAGCAAGGAAATCGTCGAAAAAGTGCTCCGAAGAAAAATAGACACGATCTTTATTCAGTACAACACAATTTATGTACAGATAAACAATCCAAGCTAAACTATCTGCATGAGGGATACAAGGCTATAACCAAGTGCAGGTGACCTTCTAACGTGAAATAAATATGATCCTTTCGTCTTAAAAGGATTAAAACTACAAACTGCTCGATTCTAAGCAATTAAATTCAACCGTAAATTACATCGTACTCATAAATTACACACCTTACAACTACTACTACTACTACTACTACTACTACTAGTAGTAGTACTACTACTACTAACAACACATGGAATTACAATTTACATTTTTGTTTATAAAATGGAGGAATGGTAAATTCATTGACTGCAGCTTAATAAACTTATTACTGTATATTTTATTACATTTAAAAAGGAACGATATTTAGCAATCTGAAGAGTAGGGAACAGCATCTCTAGCCTACAATTTTCCGCTTTTACGTAAAGTTGAAGCGGTCGTTTGGAAATGCAAAAGCATTTCGTACTTTGAAGCACTGCTCTCGCGTGAATCGTAACTGCTGTCTTAACGAGAATTCTCCTAATAAATGCGATAGACAAATATTGAAGGCTGCGAGAGCATGTCCCTATTCTTATTAAAAAAAAAATAATTCAATCACCTTTAAAACAACTAGACTTGGTGATATACATCACCGGACGGACTTCAATCAATTCACTTATGAATAATTATGAATAAATTTATTCGAAGACGCGACTCTAAGGAGTCCCTGACTAGCTACCAACGTCTTTTGAAAATAATACCTACAAATCCTTATAAAAGATGCTTGAAGTACTGAAGGCAGATTACAAAGTTTCAGTTCAGCATCTTCTACAGGTACTTCAGTGGAAGCCAACCTATGTGTAAACTTTAAACACCGTTAACTTAATTACCAATTAATAGCTAAATTTTTTAGACGAACGTTATGCCGGAAGCCCCTCCCTTCCCTCTCGCTCCCTCCCTCCCTGACAACGATGAGTCACACCTTTTTACATGGATGCATTTTAACTCTCTCCAACAAATTCGCCGAAACAGAATTAGCTAAATGCATGTATGCACGCACGCACGCACATCCAAAAAGCCCTCCAAAGGCAAGCATTCGCCATTAAAGTGGCGAACCAACAATTCTGTGCATGATATGAAGGTGTATCATTTCAAGGCGGCGATTAAGAAGGGAAACAAGCTCCTAAAATGAAACTGCTGCAAAACAAGAAAAAAGATAAAAAAAACCTGAATGAAAGGTAAGAATCATAAAAGGAAGCGGAGACAACGAAACTGAATGAGGACAACTAATTATTTCTTATTATATCTATGTATGTACATATGCTTGTTCCCCACTCCTCGACACGCATTACTCCAACAAACTGTTTCTCTCGTAAGTCATCTGGATTCGTCAGAGTACCTTTCACGCACGTACTCTTTCAGAACGCGGTTCGCACACAAGCAAAAATCACTTCGGAATACAAATCTGTGGGTGCATAGCGAGAGAGATTTCTCAAAAATCTTGAAGGTTATACGTGAGGAAAGCTTTAAAAGTTCGGTAATGACCGAGCAAAATTAGAAACAATCAATAAAGGTTTATTGGACATTTCTACCACGCGATTAAGGAAACAACAACGAAAAGAAGTTTTCTACGTCGAAACTCAAAAGTGAACCAAGCGAGGAAGGGGTAAAAAAAAATAATAAAGCACTAGGAGGAAATAACCTGTTTTAAATGTTTCTTTAATTACGAGGAAATGCCTAAAGTGCGCCAAGATACCATTCCTCCATTTTATAAAGAAGAATGCAAATTTAATAGGCCCCTTCACCACTTTACAAAAATGTAAATGTGCCCCATTAGTAACAAAAAATGTAAATTTTATAAGAGTTGCGTTACATTTTAGTAAGGCTAAGAATAGTGTTCGTAGACAAACTAAATGAACCAAATGTGCCAACGACCTTGCGCAAACGAAACCTTATTATTTTCTTCAAGAATAATCTTGGCGGTGCATCTCCACTGAAACCATGGAAGAGAGGACAATCTCTGTCCATAACCTCGAAATGCGGCGACAACAGTTCTGGCAGTAAATCGATAGCAAACTTCGTAGCAGGTAGCCTAACAAATAAAAAAAAGAAACAAACGAGTGTCACTTTCCGCAAAGTGTTGTACAGTACAATTACCGGCGAAAAATTAAGAACACTTTTAAACCATTCTGAGAATGGGGAACTAGTAACATCAAACTACCTTAAAAACAAATGTAGTACCCGCTTGTAAAAAGGGTAGAAAATTATAAGCCTGTTAATTTAACATCATTGGTAGGGAAGATACTAGAAAAAATTATGACTAATAATATTCAAGATCATTTGTAAATGAAGGTTGGTTGGTTGTTTGTTTAATTAACTTCAGTTATAAAATATAAAAAATATGATCAGGTAGATATTAGAAATGATGTAGATGTTGTTTATTTGTATTTTAGTAAGGCATTTAACAAGGTTCCATTGGGGAGACTTATATAAACTAAAAACTCATGGGATATTGGGGTCAGTTATAAATTGGATAGAAAAATGATTAGAAGACAGAACAGAATAATTCTAAATAGTTGTAATCTGGGTGGCAAAAGTGAAAAGTGAGGTACCACAGGGATCAGTGTTAGGTTCATTACTCTTTATGTTATATCTAAATGATTTAGAGAAGGGAATAGGTAGTAAAGTCTCTAAATGTGCAGACGATATAAAAGTAGTTGCCCCCCGTTACAAATATTGAAATTTCTTATAAACTACAAATAGAGCTTGATTAGTTGCTTGGGCTAGCACAGCTTAAAAGCCAAATTAAGTAAAATAAATAATCCGGCTTCACTGTATTTATTTTATTAATTATAATAAACTTAATTCAATTCAATAAATGGCAGAGGCAATTCAATGTTAAAAAATGCAGTGTCATCCATTTTGGTAGAAATAATGGAAACTTTAGTTATGAGATGCGAGGAAACTGGTTAGAGGATCAGACAGAAAAAGCACTTTGCATTATAATTAGTAGTGATCTAACATTTTCTAAGCAGTGCTTACAGGCTAGAGAGAAGGCAAATTAAATGCTAGGTATTATTAAAAGGAACGTTAATTACGTAATTCTTATGTCAGGCCTCACTTAGAATACTGCATTCAAGTTTGGTCCCCTCCCTTAGACATGATATTGATATGCTTGAAGGTGTGCACTGTAGGGCAACCAAGCTTATCCCGAACCTCAGAAAACTGGAATACAGGGAAAGATTAAAGGAACTGGGTATGTTTAGTTCTGAGAGACGTTGTTTGAGGGGAGATATGATACAGATGTTAAAAATGTTTTCAGGTTTGGACAATTTAGATACGAGTAACTTTTTTTATTAGAGTCTGATGAAAAAACGCGATGGCATAATAAGAAAATTAGAAAACAGACTCGTAGACTTGATCTACGAAAATACTTTTTCAGTCATATACGTAACTAGTAGTAGATTTTTGGAATGACTTGCCATATGTGGTAAATAGTATCTAGTTAGTTTTAAGAAAAACTTGGACGCTTTCACGAATGAAAGTGTGTTTGTAATTGTAAATAGTGTATATTCTTAGCTTGAGTTATGTAGGCTACTTTGATAGCTCTGGAGATCAGTTTTATGTTACTTAGCCGACTTGAGTGACATTTTGCACAACTTTATTATTATAAAATATAGCTCACGATTGGATAACCTCGATAGGTCTGAGTGGCTTCATGTTTTCCAAATGAAATGTAATTTAAAAATTACCTTTATTGAAGTACAAATACTGGTGGCTTCAATGGGTTTCTAACTGAAAACTACCTCATCAAACCAGAGATTTCAAACAAATTTAAAGAATAAATAGTGCCGTAGCAAAAAAGAAATGTGGAATGTGAATTAAATTTATAAAAGTTATACAAATATATTTCACCTACACTAGTGTGAACAGAGCATCCGACCTCGTGGAGACATACAATGACAAGACTCGTACCATAAAAACAGCCAAAGGCTACCAATATACGCTCGGTTCAAGCTCTCATTTTTGAGATCCTAACAAATCAACATTTAATTTAAGCCCATAAGCCACTCATTTTTAATATAGACCTCTACAAAGATCTGAATACGAGGCTAAAAATCTTGATGGACGCGTTCTTTTGAGAGTTTAATGAGCGAGTGGCTTTTCTTTCAATTAGACAAATCTGTACAATATACGGACTATACGCACGTAAGTAGGCCATATTTCAATACAGTTATCCGGAGCGAAACGTGGAAGGATAATAATGATGGTAGTTGAAGGCGTGCGAGCTACGAGTGTACCGCAGGTGTTCTTTTTTGTGGCGCCAATTGCGATGAAAGGGAAGAAATTAAGCGTTCAATGGGATTCGCACCGGCGCCGTTTCTATTATCTGAATCTCAGCACATTTTCTTACAAGAATTGAAATGTAGAATATAAAATAATAATAATATCAGACCCTCAAAATTTAAGCGTTTTTAAAAGACCAACTACATGAAACAGTAAACTAGCAACCAAGAAATTTAAAGCCTATAAAATTTGTTTAATGGCCGATAATAGTAATAAAGGACCCTCTTGCAATACTCTAAAATCTGTCTCTAATACAAGAACCTAATTCTTTTTCTAAATTATTTTGAAAATCTTGCATATACTGTACTTATATGCGAATCACCACCACCAGATAATACGATCGATTCCTGACATCAATTTGTCTGAATCTCTAAATGCAACCTTGCAGAATATGAATCATGCAAAATTATACTCGAGAAAATCTTCCTCCCTCCCTAAGTTAACAAAAATATTTGCTTCAAAGTTATTAACTTTATACTAAATTTAACAACATTGGCTATTTTTAAACGGTAACAAAGATTAGCTAATAATAATAAAAAAATAATTAAGTTAGCCACGTAATTATAATCCTAGCATAATTATATTAATCGTCATATTAATAAAACTGTACCCGCAAGGATCCTCTAACTCTACCCAAAATCTCAACAATTCTCTCTCGTAAGAAGTTACACACTAAAAAACTTTGCATCTCAAGATTTAACATTTAAAACCCTTAAGTTGGCGCGTTGGCGCGCAGTGTGCGCCATTTTGTAGTTCATATATTCATGTTTTACAAGTTGTTTCATAATTTTTACATGCTGTTTCTTATGCTAATAAATATCCTGTTTTATAAAAATAAACGTTTGCTAAGTTTAATTGCTTTAATTGGTAGATTTTCCTGATGAAAATGCATATGGCCTACTTAAATCTATGGAAAGGGCGCGCCTACTTAAGGGTTAAACACACAAATGGAATTTGTTCATTTTATGTAATTACACGCTTCTCTTACTTTTCTGAACCAACGAAATATTGGCAAATTATGAAACCATTAATTCCCAGTTTCTGTTACCCTTCCCTACCTCAAAACGAGAACGAGGTCTAAAAGGGCTCTCAATACCTTTACTGAGACCGAACGCATTTACTGATCTCTTTAGCAATCAGCCTAATACAGTCCTGTGAACCATACACTCGAGGAAGCGGGAAGCGATTGTAGGGTTGTCAAGGAAAAAAAATTTCCAAACTGAATACAACACAATCGTGCTTCATATTTTATTCACAGCCAAGGTCATATCATTGTATTTGTTGGTTATGGCGTAAATTTTTATAAAAAACATCTAAAAACAGGAACGCTGTCCATACAACTAATACACAACACAACTTCTATAAAAATTTCTGGCAACATTTTTATTTTTTGTCTTGATTTCACTTTCATAAACAAATGTTGACCTTTTCCTTAAAGCCTACAGCCCTCCTACTGCCAAGGCTATTCTGTTCCCTTAGTTCCTTCCACGGCCCAGTTTTTCCAAAAATAGGTAAACTGCATTAATAGACCTGTGGCATTGAGCATTATGACACCTCCACTTCATACTGCGATTTACGTTCATTATGTTGGACCCACAATAACCTACTTTCTTGCAATTATGTAAACGGAAGTGATCGAACATTAACTTTTCGGCATATATATATATATATATATATATATATATATATATATATATATATATATATATATGTGTGTGTGTGTGTGTGTGTGTAACAAAACTAGTTTGACCGTGCTTTAACAAATGTCAAAAATATTTGTTATGAAATGTCATATTACTCTACTACATAGGTGACCAACATAATTTAAAAGTGAGAGAAGTCTCCTTAAAACCAATTTAGATTTGTGTTGGGTGTGTTAACCTTCCTCAGTTCCGATACAGCCTAAAAGCAGCACCGCCAAATCCCCCGTTACGTGTTCTTGCGTCGTCAGTGGGAAAAGGTGTTCGAAGGAATTACTCTTTATTAAATCCCTTCCTTCAAAATTAGAACAACAATTTAATGAAGCACAATTTTTTACTGATGCAATTGCATTAAAACTTCACAAGCAGCAGAGCAAAATCCACTCCTCACTATTTCACCGGCTTATCTTAAACTGACAGTCAGCCCACTCATCTGCCAGCCAGCCAGCCACTGGCTGAAGTTGAAAGCCATGAAGTGGCAGAATCGCTCAAGCCAATAAGGCAAAGCCAGACAGCCAGTTAAGTTCAAAGTGAGGCAAGGTGCTACGATAGCCTACAAACATTGGCGGAGCGTCACGCAACAGAACAATGGAGAGAGAACTATTACGTCACACAACCCTTCCATCTCCAGACAGCAAGTGACGTAGTACAAAAATAAAAATAAAAAAAATAGCTACCGTGGCTTACGCTTCTCCAATTATCAAATCTCTGTAAACTGTAATCATGTGGAAACGCCTTATATAGACCTATCGACACCACAGATTGTGTCAAAAAAGGAAGTGTAATATTGTCTGACAGTGCAACACTAGTTAAGAAAACTATCTTCACTGAGAGTGAACGGCTCTGAGACGAATACAAGATTTTCGCTCCCACCTCGTCAACAGAGAAAGAGTAAACATCAAGTCGAGAAACAAGAGAAAAGTATCAATTTGCTGCGGAAAGGAACTCGATCGGGCCGCGGTTAAACAAGAGCAGCGATGACTCACACGTTACGACGGAATTTAAACCACGATTTGAGGAGTGAACGAACAAAACGACTCAAAAACCCGCAATCGAATCCCGAAGGCGTGTGACGTCACATTCAACCTCAAACGAGGGCTAAAAGTGGCCGAAAAGGCATCATCGGCGTTGGATCGAATTTTCTTGAACGGACGACGATACCTGCCAGACACTTTTTTTTTTTCGCTCCCCCAGACTCGAAATGAAACGCCTTCCATTCTGGACGACTTTTTTTTTTTTTTGGGCCAAACGACGCCAGCCATCGACGAGCAGACAGCAATCGACAACTTTTAATTATTATTATTCATGTTTTGAAGCTATTTTTCCATAAATAGATTTATGTTTAATTTTTACTTCTGACTTTTATTGCAGTTTCCTCAAGTTAGACGGAAAATTAGAGTCAGGTAATGTTGGGGTGGGCGACTTAATAAAAACTTTCTCGTACAATAAATTATGGATGTACTTCTGTACTTTTAAATTGGATCCTGCAACTACGGCTCCGCCAAAATGCATCTGAAAACTACCTGAAAATAGGTGAAAAGTAGGCTTAAAAGGAAGAGGGATTATGTCTTCAAAAGAACCAGCAAGATTTTCACCCCAGCGATGACAGATGGCCGTGCGGCATTTTGTGGACATGACATTCTATTGACAAGTATGCTACGGATTAGTTTAAGTCACGTTGGAGTAACGTGCCAACATAATAAATATAAGCCCCCATAGGAGATATAGAATTAGAAAAACTAATATTAATGCAGTCCTAGTATAACTTCTTGCATTTTACCCAATGGAATGGAAGGTTCGATTTTGAAGCATCTCCGACGCTCCTCCAAACCAGAGGGAATTTGCCTCTTAAAAACGAATTAAACCGAACGAGATACGAACGGAGAAGCGTGTCCATAAAACAAGCAAACTTTTCACCGTCATTTCCAGTCTCTAAAATAAGGCCGAAAAGCGGGGCCACTCGCTCCCACTCCCCCCTTAGAACAACGGAGTCATATTAATTATTAATTGGTGGTGTACGGCTATACGCTCAAGGACCCCAAGGAATAATATCCGTGGACCGAAACCGATTCTGAATGGTTCTCCGACGGAGGAGCGCGCGGGAGCGCTCGGTCGAATTCGAATCGAAATTGTTATTTGAAGACGAGCGTATGACGTGGTAACTCCTTCGACCGTTATGCGCGGCATCTCATTTCTGATGTTATTCATTGATCCGCCTTTTCGGCAAACACGGAACGGATTGGGGTGGCATTTAGGCAATAAACGCGCGCTGAATGACCAATTACGCCGAATTCAGTTGACAAAATAACGGGAGGAACGGGGGAAGGAAAAAAAAAAAAAAAGACAGCAGATGTACCTGGTGTACGAGCGCTTACGGAGGTTACACGAGGCCACATTAGGATTCCCTTTTTTCAACTTTCAATATAAACGACTTCAACCTTTCATACTGGAAAAAAAAAAAAAAATCTACATTTTAAGCCTCTTTAGGATCACCAATTTTAATCGGATTTAATGCTCAACGCATGATTAAATCGCTCAATTCGAAAAATTCACGATAAAAGAAAATGGCTTGCTGATTACGTCAAACGGAAACTGCAAAAGTAGTAGCATATATATATATATATATATATATATATATATATATTTATTTATTTGGGGAGGGGGGAGAGACCTTTTTGGTTTGCTTCCGCCCGAATTGTTCATTCTGACGAAGGTCAAGCTTTTCACTCCACCTTAGATCTACAGTTTAACGTGGAATCCGAACCACGCCCAAGTGCCTTAACCACTAGGCTATCAGGGTACCCATTTATCTACCAGCCACTTTCTTTGTGTGGAAGGATGAATATCCGAGTTTTGCTGCACGCCGCCTGCCGTCACCGGGTCTCGATCCCGGGGCCGATGGATTCATAGTCCGCGACATTAACATTAAGAGCATAAAGAGTACGGAAGAGAAGCGTGAAAAATGAAACACAGCTCAGAAAAGGTACGGTAAATTCGTGTTCCCTGCCAGGAAAGGATGCAAAAATAGCCTAATTAAGTAACGCTTTTGTAACGTATTTAAGTGAATATATACGAACTCTGACATTATGAAGACAACCAAGAAGATGAAACCTTATAGGATGTTAACGAAGAACACTTACCTTTCGAGTTGACTGTTGGTGAGGGGTTGTGGAGCGAGAAGAGCCCCTTACCTAGAAAAAAAATATATTTATATATGTATATACCTTTGGTTAGCTTCCGCCCGAATTGTTCATTCTGATGAAGGTCAAGCTTTTCACTCCACCTTAGACCTACAGTTTAACGTGGAATCCGAACCACGCCCCATCAACAGCCCAGCGTCTTTAACCACTAGGCCACCTAGGGTACCCATTTATCTACCAACCACTTTCTTTATTGTGTGGAAGGATGAACAGCTGGGTTTTGCTGCGCGCCGGGTCTCGAACCCGGGGCCGATGGATTCGTAGTCAGCGACGCTAACCACTACACCACCGAGGTGTATATATAAATAGTTAATGTGTACATACATAACCTGTATTGTAATTATTATCGTTCTCGTGCATTAGTTTTGTTGGAATAACCAAATTTTAAGTGTATTTTGAAATGCATGTACGAATCTTAAATGGTGATTCCGCTTTCCATGAATTCGATTAAACAAAGGTCCATGACAATAACTTTGTCCGCAATCGATAGTGGAAAATATCCTTCCGTTCGTATTCAAGCATTCGGCAACAATAACATCTCGAAAGAACTCTGAGGCGCTCTTTAAGCCTAAAAGATCAGTAATCGGCACCTATTTACCCTCAAGTTTAATGCAATTACGGAAAACGCAAGTAAATTCAACGTGTTTAAACTGTCATAACGTAAACGACTGCAATACTGGAAATTAGTGATGGGACGATACCAAAATTTTTAACGATTCCGATACCACTAAAAAGTCTCGATTCCGATACGATTCTCGATTCCGATTCTCAATATTTTTAAATATAATTCTATACTTGTTTTTCTGGAAATTGTCATATTTTACTCTGGTAAGATTAACTATTTACATTATGAGTATGGTAATATAAATTATAAATTATAATAGATTGGTTTAAAAATAAAAATCAACTAAGTTGTAACAATTCATTTTAATCTTCTTGATTACACATCATGGATATACATGTTTTAATGTATAGCTACAATACAATAAAAATAAAATTTGTTATCCTCTTTCATTTAAATTTTAAAGTTTACATTGCAAAACTGGTTCAATTAAAAGTTAAAGAATCGTTTTAAGAATCGGAAATCATGGTACAATTCTCTCGATTCCGATTCCTGAAAAATGCTCGATTCTTCCGATTCTGATTCCGATTAATCGTCCCATCACTACTGGAAATATCTTTACATATTATACATTATGATAATAAAAACCCACTCTAATAGACAATTTATTTCCGCAACAGCTTCTATGCCCACTGGCATCCACCCGAAGAGGATAGGATGCCAGTGAGCATCGAAACTGTTGTGGAAATAAACTCTGTCTATTAGAGTGGGTTTTTATCATCATATTTTGACCTTCACGTTGAAAAAAAGTTTTTTGCATGTATTATACATTATTATATACCGAAGCAGGTCGATCCTGAATCATTCAAACTCGCATAAAGAAAGAAAAATTATATATATATATATATATATATATATATATATATATATACACACATATGTATATATATATACACATACATATAATGAATAAAACCACGAAGGAAAGGAAACACAGAATGGTACTCAAGCGTTTGAGCACCATTCTATTTCCTTTCCTTCGTGGTTTTGTTCATCATAAATATTTTTCACGTGTTACTTTTGTGAAATAATTTTCATATATATAAGGGGTCCCGCGTCTTAAGGTACCTAAGCGCCAAAATTAAAATTCGTCAGAAATTGCCTGCAAAGTTCAGCAATATTCTGGTAATAGTATCTGTTATTAATTGAGCTAGAACGTTCATTTTTGGCTAAATTAGAGTTCTAATACGCTAATGAAGATGTTGATGAGTTTTTGGAATAGATTTTCATATTTTATATTTTTTGAATTTATTTATTTTCTTATTATGCCGAACTTTGGGTGAACTTTTGGCTGGCGATGAAGGTGAAAAAAGTAGTTCGCTTCATAAGGTTTTCAACCATACTTCTAGTGTCGTAAGGTCATAACCCAAACCACGCGATAGAGGAAGGGTGAAAATAGTGATATCCATATCACACTTTTTCGCCTGTGGCGGCGCTTAGGTACCCTAAGACGCGCGACCCTTCATATATATGTCAAAAGCCCAAGTTGGTCGAACATTGTGTAAATTTTCGTCCGTGACCATTTTCGCCAAGTAGGTCGAACAGGTTATATATTTCATATTTTCAAATTTTTAATCACTTTCGCTCGTGTTAAGGTATTGTTAAGGCGTTTCTGTGAGAAAGTTAAGAGAAAGCATTTTGTTTCCTTTGCAATGATTTTTTTTTTTTTTTTTTTTTTATTCCAACCGCATTGGGACTTTAATTAAAAAAACTCAAAGTCAAACAAGTCGTCCTTTATGTTTCCTCAGACTTGACACACCCTTTGATACGTTTTAACATTGGTTAACTTTGGTTTTGCTTCCGCCCGAATTGTTCATTCTGACGAGGATCAAGCTTTTCACTCCACCTTAGACATACAGTTTAACGTGGAATCCGAACCACGCACCACCACCAGCAGACCAGCGCCTTAACCACTAGGCTACCCAGGGTAGGCATTTATCTACCAACCAATTTTTTTTTACTGCGTAGAAGGACGAACAGCGGGGTTTTGCCGCGCACCGCCCGGCATCACCGGGTCTCGATTCCGGGGCTGGTTGATTCGTAGTCAGCGACGCTAACCACACCACCACCGAGGCGCATTTAGGTTACGTTAATTCAGGCTAACCTACCCTAGCGTAACCCGACCAAAAACGTAGGTTGTACGAGAAAATCCGAGTTACATATTTCGACCTATCTAAACAAACTTAATTTAACCTAACCTTAGTGCCATTGAACAGAGAAAGACGTGACGAATGTTTCGGACGCAGTTGAGGAGTCGAAAGTTTTTTTTTCTCTCAAGTCACTAAATAGTGATGTACTCTCTAATCTAGCCTAAGCTAACTCAACCGAATCACGACAACATATCTTTTTCCCGACAATGAAAAAATTTAGATTTTTATATAAATTTGTTAATGTTCAGGGGTACTAAAAGTGTTACCTCACAAAAAAACTACTACACAACATCTGTGAATTCTCATATATATATATATATATATATATATATATATATATATATATATATATATATATATATATATACCGGGTGCGGCAAAAGTAACGCCCTTTTAATAATTGTACATCTTTTTTAAGGTGTTGAGCCAACCACAAAATTAATTAAATTCCAGTTATTTTTTAGTTTTTACTGAGAAAGTACTTATTATTTCTCTTAAAATGCTGTAATTGATTTATTTCCTTCAATAAGAGAATAAACTAAAAAGGGCGTTATTTTTGCCGCACCCGTTACCTTATATATATATACAGGGTGTCCCATAAGTCCGGCATCATATAAAAAATAAAAAAAGGCAAAACGAAAG
Source organism: Bathynomus jamesi (assembly GCA_023014485.1). Taxonomy (NCBI): domain Eukaryota; kingdom Metazoa; phylum Arthropoda; class Malacostraca; order Isopoda; family Cirolanidae; genus Bathynomus; species Bathynomus jamesi. Next base: position 26,912 of record JAJOZX010007400.1, read on the forward strand.
CTCTTATTTACAGAACGTGCTCAATATGTATTGTTCCGTAGCCCATTCACAAAATTCCATCCGCCGGTCGGGATGCTCATAGCTTAATTTCTGTAGGATCTGAAGTTTATATGGATGCCATTTGTGAGCCTGAAGAATGCGATGGATGCTACTTTTCGACACTCCTGTCTCGGCGGACAATCGCCGAAGAGACTTATTGGGACTTCTGTTAAAATGAGCCAGGATAGCAGTCGCTGTATCATCGTCAGTGGACCTCCTTGAAGGTCCACTGCGTGGTTTATCTTCTATGGATCCTGTTTCCTTAAACTTTGCAACAAGTCTGCTAACACAACTCTGTGTTATTGGCTCGCAGTCTGGATGCACTGTTAAATTCAGCAGCGGCCTCTTTGACTCCGATTTCCTATGAGTAGAATTATCTGGATTCGTTCTTCCTTGCTCACAGACATTATGGCCTACAGAAATAGAAAAATATGAATTTCTCCTATGAGATGGCCTGTGTGATATATATATATATATATATATATATATATATATAAAACCTTGGTTAGCTTCCGCCCGAATTGTTCATTCTGATGAAGGTCAAGCTTTTCACGCCACCTTAGACCTACAGTTTAACGTGGAATCCGAACCACGCCCCATCAGCAGCCAAGCGTCTTATCCACTACGCCACCTAGGGTACCCATTTATCTACAACCACTTTCTTTATTGTGTGGAAGGATGAACAGCTGGGTTTTGCTGCGCGCCGGCGACCCGGGGCCGATGGATTCGTAGTCAGGGACGCTAACCACTACACCACCGAGGCGATATATAGATATATAGATATATATGACAATTATTTCACGAAAGTGACACGTGAAAAATATATGATGAATAAAACCACGAAGGGAAAAGAAAAACAAAGTGGTGCTCAAGCGCTTTCATCTAATGACATCCTCAGGATTTTGGTTCCTGAGGATATCATTAGACGAAAGCGCTTGAGCACCACTGTTTCTTTTCCCTTCGTGGTTTTATTCATATATATATATATATATATATATATATATATATATATATATATATGTGTGTGTGGGTTTGAAGGATTAGATTTCATTTAAAGCAAGTGTTCCCTAATTTGAAATGAAAACCACTTCTTGTGGACCTTACGATACTCGCTTCGAACCAAATTCCTAACACAATACCGTGTTTTAATGTGTTTCCGATGTTACATAACCCCGAAAACAGGGTTAGCTTCGTCTCGAATCCCTTCACGATTCACAAATAAATGAAAGCTACAACTCTGAAAATATGACCTGAAAATGTCAATAATGTTGAAATCCAAATTTAGTTCGACTCGTTATTTTAAATTTACTGCATCTCTCGTCAACTTTTATTACCAATTACATCTTGCCATCTATTCATTCACATCCGGAAAGAAACAAGAGGTTGCTAAATCCAAATGGGTTGGGTACGGTGCTGAAGCAGTTATTTCGCCTTCAAAATGTATAGGCCCAAGATAAACTCGACAATATGGTAGGCCTAAAAAAGTAGTACGTCACAGACTGACCGACCTGAACGAGCAGTACCCAAAATTCCTCTGGATTTGGTGATTAAAACCTAAAGACCCGAGTCCTCATTCCCTCGCACGAACCGGGAACGAGAAGCGATCCGATGCTCCTATTTCTGAGGACGCCAAAGGATTACGAATGGACTCTCAGAGGCCAATTAAGCGGCAGAAGCCACTCGCAGGTAGAGGAATGGCGGCGAGGAAGCACCTTCAACGGCGCTCTCCCAACAAAAGTGCATCCGAAGATAGGGTGAAGGGGGAATAAGAGGGAGGTAGGTGGGAGGCAAGAGTAGGCACACAAAAAAGGGGAAAGGGACGAGAATGTTCAATAAAAACAAACAGAAATGTATCATTATTATTATTATTAAGAGCATTTCTTCGTTTGATTTTGTGCATTTCAAATTGAGGTCAGAGGTCGATAGGAAGAGAGAAGTCGATAATGTCATTTGTAGGAAGTACTCTCTCTCTCAAAGAGGTTCTCAATTCAATAATTTCAATCTGAAGCCGTTTCAGTTTAATCCCATCTTGTACAAATTCTTAAAATAGTTCGAAAGATATACGAGCGACTAACCTTGGTTAACCTTAGTTTTGCTTCCGTCTGAATTGTTCATTCTGACGAAGGTCAAGCTTGTCAATCCACCTCAGACCTACAGTTTAACGTGGAATCGGAACCACGCCCCACCACCAGCCCGGCGTCTTAACCACTAGGACACCCAGGGTACCCATTTATCTACCAACCTTTTTTTTAATGGAAGGATGAACAGCTGGGTTTTGCTGCGCGTCGACTTGATGTGATACACACACAAAAAAAAAGGCAATTTCTTTGCTAATTTACGGAAGTGGCTCCCCAGGGTAACGAGCGCGCGCGCATTACCCTGGGGAGGAACACTTCCGCGCGGGCGCGCGCGCATATATATATATATATATATATATATATATATATATAATATATATATATACCATAGGAACATACTTCCGCTAACTGTGGATAACATTCGTACCTTGAACTTCTTCCCCTTTTTCCTGCCATATCCTCTGACACCAATCATGTGAACTCGAACTTTGAATGAGACCCTTATTCTATATTACCAACTAAGAGGCGAAGAGCGCCCTTAATTTACTTCACAATCAGCTAATACGCTTTCTAGCACCATTATTAACACGTCATTGCGGCATATAACTCGTGCTGGGTAAAATTGGGTCGTGTTTGTACGTATAAACTTCAGTTTAGTTTAGCTTCCTGGAAGGGGGTTTCCTCGTTTCCAAGAAGAAATTTGAAAAACTAATAGAAATATACTTTCGCCCATAATAATTATACGGAATGCAAGAAATAAGTTTTAGATCTGGACTTCCATGTATGATTATTTTTTAACTTTAAAAGTTAAAGTAAGTTTTGCTCTACTCTTACCACTTATATTATATATCCAGTTTCAAATGAATTAAACCCATTTTAAAACTCCATCCCAATTAACTGTGTACCTTCTAATGAAGCCTATTATATACACTAATTTAGTAAACATTCAAAATAAGGACTTAATTTACTTTAAAATTGTAAACAATGGTAATTATGACAAAACCCAATTGAGCCTCCCAATACTCGTAAATGAAACCGATCGATCGAAGGCTGTTCTCAACCTATTTCCTTTCGATTCGTAGTTATTTCCTAGACAAATGTCGCGTACGGCACGAAAGAAATTTGAACTGAGGACGGATGGACTCCAGAGCAGCGTTTCAGTTTTTCTTCCGTATTGGAAGGCTCCCGAAAACCCGTTTCTGAGGAGCTCCATTCCCCGATAGACCCTCGGGCTCCGGTAATAAAACAGAAGGTCGTTCCAGCTCCTCAAAGACGCGTGTCTGCCATTAACTCATTTTACAAGGTATTCAAAATCTATCTTAAAAAATCAAACACGTACTTCCTAGCCACTAAAATCGTACGTGAAATTCGAACATCGGCCTATTGAACGATAAAGAAAAAAGAAAGACGAGTGATCGCAATGCCGACATACGTACTCTTTCATACTTTGAATGAAAATTTTTACATTAAAAATGGTTCGCAGCAAAGATCGGAAACGATAAAATGAAACGGAATAAACAACGAACAATATTTGCTTCTAAGTTTATTCGTTTCCGAGAGGAAAGGAACGCAAGGCGAAAGGATGAAACCTAAACAATATTAACCAAAATCTTCAGCAAGGACGGCGTGAGACGCAAAATAGGCAATACTTTGAATATACTACATATCGAACGATTAACTCTGCGTTCAAACTAGAATAATTTAGCATATTCATATGAAGGTTAACTTTAAATAACTATTAACTATGTGCGCACACCTCGACATACATATAATTTTTTTTTTTATTGGGATTGTTTAATCTCCTTCGCGACATCTAAGGTCATATGACGGAGGGGACCTATAGCTTTACGTGGGATCCGAACCACGGGTCGCTACATAATCTGGTCTCCCATCGAACTACTACCCAGACCCAATGTCGCTTAACTTCGCTGATCTCCGGGAAGCGGTGTTACGACACTGGCCACGACGTAGCCCATATATATATATAACTCAGAATGGTCCCCTGAGAAACTTATATGTTAAACGCAGACCGTGCGTGGAACAAGGAACTCTTCTGGGAAATTACATCCACTATAGTTCGAATAAGTAATGATAAATGACAAATACTAGTTTTTTCTTTTTCATGATGGAAAGCCCAACGTGGGCACCGGGTTACTCGCAAAGAGGCCCAGAATATAGCTTCCCTCACCAGCTATCTGCAAAGCAGATAGGATCCAGCTTTGGGACAGGATCTAGGGTTTACAGCTAGTAATGATAAATGACAAATACTATAGTTTTTTCTTTCTGTAAACCCTAGATCCTGTCCCAAAGCTGGATCCTATCTGCTTTGCAGACAGCTGGTGAGGGAAGCTATATTCTGGGCCTCTCTGCGAGTAACCCGGTGCCGACGTTGGGCTTTCCATCATGAAAAAGAAAAAACTATAGTATTTGTCATTTATCACTACTTATTCGAACTATAGTGGATGTAATTTCCCAGAAGAGTTCCTTGTTCCACGCACTGTTTTTATTATATATATATTATATATATATATATATATATTATATATATATATATATATATTATATATATATTATATTATATAATATATATATATATATATATATATATATATATACAGGGTGTCCCACAAGTCCGGCATCATAGGAAAAATAATAAAAACAGCAAAACAAAAGCTTTTATTTACAGAACGTGCTCAATATGTCCACCATTGTTTTCAACACAAATTCAGACGTGATACTCAGTCAGCAAGCACACGGTGAATGATGTCAGGAGTAATGGTGTTACATGCCCCAATAATGCGCTGCCGCAAATGTTCAACACCCCTAATTTTCTCTGCGTATACCAGCGCTTTCAAGTGGCCCCAGAGATAAAAATCTAGTAGCGTGAGATCCGGGCTTCTAGCTGGCCATTCCACAGGCCCTCGACGTCCTATCCAATGACCAGGGAATTGTTGGTACAGGTATTCCCTTACTTGGGAATTTCTCCTATGATGCCGGACTTATGGGACACCCTGTGTATATATATATATATATATATATATATATATATATATATATATGGCGTCCCAAAAAAATGTACACACTTTAACAGCTGATAGCTCAATTGATGTTTCTTTCTTTCCAAGTTAAACCCATTAGAATTAATAATGGCAGTCAGACTAAGCTTTGAACAAAGGAAATTCATTCTAAAATGCTACTGGAAGTGTGAAAACGCAGTTGAAGTGCAAAGACAGTTTAGGAGGGAGTTTCAAACAGATCCACCAACGCGACTTACCATCACTCGAATTAGAGATAAGTTTGAAGCCGATGGAACTGTTCAGAATGTCCACAAGAAGCGTTCCGGAAGACCACGGACATCGACAAGCCCCACAAAGCAAGAAAGAGTACTGGAAACGTATCACCAAAGTCCAAGAAAATCTGTGCGGCAAGCGAGTCGTGAGGTAGGAATTTCAGAATCGTCTGTCCAACGCATTTTGAAGCGCTGTCAATGGAAAAGTTACATTCCAAGATTAGTCCATACTATTAATGAAGATGATCCGGACCGAAGAGTGGAGTATTGCGAGTGGTACTTGGCACGATGTGGATGTGGATTGGACGAAGGGTTTCGTAGAATACCCTCCGCGTTCACCAGACCTCACACCACTAGACTTTTTTTTATGGGGATACTTAAAAGACAAAGTCTACGCTATAAAACCTGCAACAGTCGCTGAATTGAGAGCAGCCATTGAACGAGAATGCACACAAATACCAAACGAAATGTTTCGTGATGTTTGCGATTCCATTGCTTCGCGTTATCAGCAGTGCCTGGACCAGAACGGACGTCAGTTTGAAAACAGGCGTTGACAAAACAATTAAATAATGTCTGTAGATTCTATTACATTTTGAAAATGAAATGTATTTTAATAAACACTGCCTTTATAATTATTTAAAGTGTGTATACATTTTTTGGGACGCCCTGTATATATATTATAAATAAACGTCAAAACTTCTACTACAGTTGTTTGGGAATTTCAGTGGATTATTCTTGTTGTTGAACTCGACAAAGATGAAGACTGGATAGAGAATCAATTTATATCCATCTCCCACACTAGGTACCACTACGAATGATAATGATGTACCTACACTATGACACGCAAGAAAACGGTCCTATACCAAAAATTTCTACTTCAAACATGTTCATCTGTCGGGTTTGGATTCTGGCCTTCTTTCTAATGATTATGCTCACCATATATTCTAATTATAAACATTACTTTTTGCTACCGAACGCGCTTTAACCGCTTGAAAATCATGCGAAAAGGAAATATGCAAACTGCTGATTCCTTAAGTTTACCTTTCGCGCAGGCTAACAAAATGAGATCTTACAGCTCATATTTAAGCCTAAAGGACAAGGTCTTTATCAAGGGAAAAAACGGGCGTTTTATCTTAAATTGGCAAACACGGTATTAAAAAATAAATTTTAATACCCATTTTCCACGTTTTTTATGCCAAATTAAATTAAACTAGAAAAAATAAATTTGTCGTCGTAATTTCAAAGTCAATTTCGGCCATTTATTTAAAACTCCTACTTCAGAACACTGGGGAAAACTCCCTCCAACTCGTCCACCGATTCTCAATAAGTACGACATACAATACGAGCGTTCCGTTCGAGTAGCAATTTATCTTTTACCCTAGTACCAATTAAAAGGGCTGACATATATTTAAAATTATATCCTAAACCTATTACCGAATAATGAAAGATGTAAGTTTTGTCTTTGGTGTGGAATCCGCGAGTATAACCCTATTAAGATTCAACTGATCGGGAAGTTGAACCGTCTAGTCTACGCTTCACTTCACCCACCTAAAATTCCTCTTAATGCACACTTTCGGGACGTTGTAATTTCTCAGTGAATGTAAATTACCGGAAGTCCGTCAATACAAATCATTACCAAAACACCCCAAGTGTGTAAGGAAATTTTAGGTATAGGCCCCTAATTACAACGTTTACAGTCGCATCTGAAATAGGTGCAACTTCAAAACTATCAGAGATTAAAGAAAGTCCTAAATCGTAAGCATTACGATAGAAGATAAAGTCAATAATAAGAATTAACAATGATGATACATCTTTTAAGTTTATAACAACAATGATGAGCTACTGAAATTATTAGTGCTTTTCTGTTTACTGATCTAAATTCAGCGTCTTAAAATAAACACGGCATCATTTTAATTTCTTTCTTAGCATACATGGGTACCGTAAGCTTATTAGTACCTCAATACGATAGTACAAAGTCATAATATTGACCATTGTGAAAAGCTTTCTGCTCTTGCATCTGGCAATAGTAAACTAAATCACGTTCACCCGAGATAGAGTAGCATCTGAGATGAGGAAATGATAGAGAGGCTCTCTTTTGACTGCAAACCAGGGCCATACTTCAAACCTCAGTTAGGTGTATATTATACGCTCCTTTCTTTCAGTAAATCTATCCAGTACGATGTTCCATATTTTGCCCATTCTTTACCTATCATAACACACGCAATTTTTTTACATATATCGCATTATTTCTCACATACGTCGTTAATCTTGCGCGAATGATTACTTCTTTCATTCTCACCCGCATACGATATTCAAACAAATAGCAAAAATTTAATCTTTCCACTTTCTAATCACGCACTTACGTTCGCTCTTGGCAAAAGGAATTCAATTACCAGGTCTTCTCTAATTTAATTTCTTAAAAGGAGTCAACACACTCAAAAATCAAAGGAATGGAGCAGTAACTTTAACCCTTTCAGTGCCAGTGGGACTGTAATGTCTCATTGGGAAAAAAAATATAAATCGTACTAAAATGCAACATTCCTAGAAATGCTTCTATATGTTTATTGGAAGTTTAGTTTAATTATCAGAAAAGGAATCCAAAATGTGTGTAATTGAAGTGACAACGGCTTTTTAATAATATTTTTAGTTTTGAATAATAAATTTTATACTTTTTGGTTTAAAGAAAATCTATTCGTGAACGAAACGTTAATAAAATGTTTGACATTAAATGGCACTCTTACCTTTGTCTTGGTGACATGATCCGCAGGCAATGTTTCTGGTACAGTCTGTAAGGTGGTGCGTACAGACATGGTGGTGGTGTTGAATTAAAGGGTGTTGCAACACCACCAAAGACACCACGTCAGGGGACAAGGCAACCAAACGAAATGTAGTGCATATAGATGGATGTTCGTCGCTTCAGAATAAATTTAGCTCCCTGCAAGATTTCCTTAGCTCAAAAAAGGAGTTTAGCATAATGTAGGTCTTAATTTTATGCTGGAAGATTTCCTTTATTCCATTGCCATTTTCTGAAATATGGGTTCATAAGGGATAAGAAATATAAAGGCAAAAATCAGAAGTGTAACTTATGATTCTATAGGCCTACCAACTATGGAGGCAAACTAGCCCTATCCAGTGAGGTATCTAATCCAACAGAAAAGTTAACAGATTTTATTGGTCTTGTTCAATTCCTGAGCCACATACAAGTCGAACCTGTGGCTATTTTATTCTGAACATTTGTGTGTACACTAATGATCTCCTAATGCTGTCAAAGACCTACTGTATGATTTCATTTTCATAAAATCGTGAGTAATGCGAAGCTAATGCGTCCAACTACTATTTTAAATTAAGTGAAATGAATAATGGATGCCTGTCAAACAGCCTAACCATTTTTTTTTTTTTGTAGCAATAGTTGTAAAAAACTAACAAGTAATTAGTTTTGGTTCAAATTAAAAATATAAGTATTAAGGCCATAACTCAAGTCATTCTGAGGGAAATATCTATAATAATTATAATAATAATAATAATAATGAGGGTTCCTCCATCATGGGAACCTAAACTATCCATATATAGCCTTAGCCTTATAGCTTACGGACTGACCATTAATTTGAGAGAACCTAGGTTACCAACTGTGAAAAATCACTTTCATTTAACAAAATTTATCAAGTGGCTAAAATGTGCATTAGCTAAATTTTCAGTTCCTGAAAGCTTTCAGTATACATTTCTTTAAACATCATAAAATACAATTCACAGTTAATCCTCTCTCTCCGAGCTTAGCTTACACTAAAATTTTTACACCAGATGAAAAATAAGCACAAATTCCCTACAAAGTTTAAGACTAATTAGACTACAGCTACTACCTCTAAAGTGTCAGTGATGAAAACGGATCCTTATAGCCATTCACAATGATATATGGTAGTCACAGTGGCAAAGTTTAAAAATAGTTTAAATTAGAAGATACTAAATATTTCAATATTTTTTTCTCATGTGATAATTTTAATGAAAAATTTACATAAATCTTTGCACACCAAAGAATCTATTACACAATAATAAGAGCGCAGTAAGATATTCCTGGCAGATTTAACAACTTGTGTAACCTTAATGCAAACTATTCTCTTCATTTATAAAAGCATATTACATCTACGACTTTATAAGCAACACGTGTCAAAAACATTGACAAATACGCATAAACATTCATTTATATTTAAACTTCTACTAAGGTTTACAATTAGAAGCATGGGCTGGTATGCAGAAAGCCTGGACTTACGGGTTTTATGGCATGTATTGGCCTATGACTTGAAAAAGAGAAAAATGTGTTTAGCCAGTAAATAAAACTACAAATAGTCAAGACAGAAATGTTAGGAACTGGTTTCTGTATTCACATGGATAAAAATAAGTTAAAAACACCCATGTAGCTTAAATAAAACCTTTGGGACTGCAATTGCACAGTTCTTGCCTTGTATAACAACATTTAAATGTAATAAACAAATATTAAAAGAAAATTATACTATATAACACACTTCATTTTATAAACTATCAAACTAAATAGCCCAAATTTACATAACCAGGTAAGTAGGCCTACATATGCTTAAAAAAATTTCAAAAACATTGAGGCAGGCTGCACACATTCTTTAACATCCACCATGAAGGGTATAAAAGGTTAAAAAACTTGTGATGTAATTTTGTGATGTAATTTTATTCTGACCTGAATATTTTACCCATCTTGAAACTGTAAATTATGAATTTATATTTAGAATAATTACCATACACCACTCCAACTTTAAATGAACTTAATAAACTTAATTACCTACTGTGGATGAGTAGATTTATGTTAACACATTTATGACATGTACCACCAATGGGTACATTTATACTTTTACCGTTAGACACCTTGTCATGAACGTGTTAAAAACTTTATCAAATATTTTAGTAGAGGATTCAAACTTAATTCATTTTAAACAAACTTACAATTTAACTACATGCAAAGATTTGCCCTAAAGACTACTGTACTAGCACTTAGGTTACTACACATTTCTAAAATTTTACTTACCAATTTATTATGTGATGTAAAAATACCAAACGTTTTTCAAAGGATTTTTGCCTCACATATAATGAGCTAACACTATTCAATAAGCATAAATTGTATAACTAACTCAATGGAGAGGAGTACAGAAAATGTTGAATATAATTTTAAGGAATTTCTAATTCAATTTACCAATAAATTTAAATCTGAAAAATAAAACTACAGCTTAATAAGGCCTGCGAAAGAAAATATCAAGCAACTCGCATGCTTACAACTAAGATGTAAAAATTAAAAACTTGCTATAAAGATATCTATCTAGCTATATGGTAATTAGCTTAATTAGGCCCTAATTAACAAAATAATAATAATTCAAAGTTATGCTTAAAAATAAAGCAGTCCAGCCTTAACATTCTATAGGACCATTCCAGTAACCTCTTAACTATTCCACAGCCAAGTACAGTTTCAAATAAAGCATCTGAAGCTATTAACTCTAATGGGTTTAACAATGTACTACAATTCTGTTGTCCAAAGCCAAAAGAATTATCAATTTTGGAAATAGTTCTGTGTTAATTCCCTTATTTTAGGTTTAAGTTAAAGCAAACTGACAATTAAATGGCCTTTCAAGAAAAAATAAAGAACACACTACAATCTTGCATGCATCTTTCTTTGAACATATATTTGATACCTCAAAAATATACATGTAAACTTAAAATACTAATATATGAGGGTAATTCAATAAGTATTAGCACTTTTTATTTTCACAACTGATAGATTATATAAACATCACTTCTCAATATAGTCTCCCTGTTTCTCAATACACTTAGTCCAGCGATCTACAAGCTTCCTAATGCCATCACAAAAGAATGTTTTTGGTTGTGTGTGTAGCCAGTCATGCACTGCCTCCTTCAGGTCATCACCACCGACCTCTCAAAGCATCTTTTAGTGGTCCAAACAGGTAAAAATCTGAAGGTGCCAGGTCTGGACTGTAGGCTAGATGGTCGAGAACTTCAAATTTAAGTTCTTGAAGGCATTTTCTAGTCTGTGCAGCAGTATGAGGGTGCGCATTGTCGTGTAACAGAATAACACCTTCCAACAATCTCCCTCTCCATTTCGTGCAAAGAAGAGCACAAGCGTAATTGTATGGACATCTACTCTCATCTTTTGGCACGGTATCATAATGGTGAAAACTTTTTGGAGCACATTATCACTGGAGATGAAACCTGGATCCATCACAATGAACTAGAAAGCAAACAACAGAGCATGCAAAGGAAGCATCCAACATCTCCCATTGCAAGGAGGTTCAAAGCGCAGCCATCAGCATGTAAAGTTATGCTAACACTGTTTTGGGATACACGAGGCCCTATCCTTGAACATTATCTAGAGTGTGGAACCACAGTAACAAGTGCATCATATTCTGACATGCTTCAGAATGAGTTAAAGCAAGCAATTCGCACAAAATGGAGAGGGAGATTGTTGGAAGGTGTTATTCTGTTACACAACAATGCACACCCTCATACCGCTGCACAGACTAGAAAATGCCTTCAAGAACTTGAATTTGAAGTTCTCAACCATCCAGCCTACAGTCCAGACCTGGCACCTTTGGATTTTTACCTGTTTGGACCACTAAAAGACGCTTTGAGAGGTCAGCAATTCCAAGGCAATGATGACCTGAAGGAGGTGGTGCATGACTGGCTATGCACACAACCAAAAACATTCTTTTGTGATGGCATGAAGAAGCTTGTAGATCTCTGGATTAAGTGTATTGAGAAACAGGGAGACTATGTTGAGAAGTGATGTGTTTATAATCTATCAGATGTGAAAATAAAATTGTGAAAATAAAAAGTGCGGATACTTATTGAATTACCCTCGTATTTTCTGACTCTGAACAAGACAGTTCACATTAGACTAGTACTGTAGCTGCCATAATTCTTTAATAACTGGGTAGAGAGTAATTCATGTGTCTCATATGGATCTCACTCTGCATTTAGCCTAATGGCTATTCTGCCAACCAAGTTCAAACCCAAATCTACTTCAACTATGTAGCCTATCTATTTCATTCCCATCAATACTACTGTTGCCTGGGTTAGAGTTTGGGAGTAGGAACTGCTTCATCACAAATAAGTAATATTAGGCTTCATTGTTGGGCTACAGGGATCAGTATTCCTGAAATAAAGCTGCTCATTGGAAAGCCTATATCTTGTGTTCAATTTCTTCACTTTTATCATGGCAAAGAGATGTTCTCAGAAGATAGGTACTGTTAAACATAGCCAATTTAACAATGGCAGAGAATAAATCATTCAGTCCATTGGTGACTACACCTCCATTTCTTACAAGTCAAATGTTTGAGACTCTTGTTTCATTCTTAATTTGCTTTAGGCTGATATCTTCCAGGGTTGGCAAAAACCCCAAAACCCAGCAAAAAACTAGTTGGGTTTTTGGGTTTGCGCCAACCCTGATATCTTCTAATGCTCACCTTACAGTATGTGCCAAGTTATTATGCACTTATCATTTTCTGACAACTTTTTATAAAAAAGAGTTTAATCCTGAGCACTTATTCATATGCAGAGTAAATTGTGTTGTAATTTAAAACACTATTCATTCATAATTATTAAAATGTAATTTAAAACATTATTAATTCATAATTAAAATAAGTATGTTTAAAAAAAAAAAAATAAATGACATCTCAATATTATGCAGATATTCTAGAATCAGTATAAAATGTCCTTTATTGTCTTCTATGCTAGATATATAAAGAAAAAGATACAGAACAATTCAAGATGCATTACTTAATTAAATATACAACAAATTTAAAATACTATATTACTTGTTTATGTGATCACCTTTATTCCTAATCACATCAACAACCCTTTTATCCATAGACCCTGTGAGATTTCTAATTTCAAATTGTTTTCATTGCACCTCTGCTTGTGTATTGCTTGCCACCATCATACACCCTCCATTTCACAATCAACCATAGGTTCTCTATTGGGTTGACATCTGGAGATGTTGGTGGCCACTTCATCTATTGCCATACATAAAGATGGATTTTTGCTTGAAAATTAGAAGCTGGCTCTTATACCACTGGAAAAAGTTGTCATCTAAAAATTTACAAGTATATATCTCCAGTAAGTTTGACATCTTCAACTACTTTAAAAAATCCAATAATTTTGTCATCTATATTGCAAGCCCAGAACATAATACCTCCACCACCTTGCTGTTGCCTAAGCTGCATGGGTGTGTTTTTATTCATCAAAACCCAACCAATAAGACCAACCATAATTACCCTACATTCATCCGTGAATATTACAGTTCAGAAATCTATTTTCATGTATTGCTGGGCACTGGTTCTTATATTTTGCAATTAACCCTTAAACTACTAAGTCTACTATGATCACTAATTGATGATACACTATTTACTGTTTTAACATCTAAACTGCTATGGTCATCATTTGACAATTTACCACTAACTGTGAATATCATCAATTGATGATTTTGGTTTTCAATATTTTGATATATACCTTGATTTTTTTTTTAGCACACAGTGAGCTCTTGGAAAAAACAACATGCAGTTTAAAGGTTAAAGGAGGATGGAAAATAGGTTTGGCATCCCTAGCCACTTGATGAAGGACCTGACAGTGTGTGTATTTGGATAAATTTGGAATTCAAGCTATTTGAAATATTTGCTTGCTATGTAACACACTGTTTCTGAACCACTCTTGATACTGTAGATTTCCCTCGGTGTTATGCATTCAAACCCTTAACCTTTGGTCATTACTCTCTCTCTATTAATGTTATTCATGAAATTCTTGACTGTTCAATGGTCTCTGGATATGTTTTATATTTCAAGGGTTATTTGACCTTCACCCAAGTTCTTAATAATTTCTTTCTCAGTCGCTGTCAGACCCATTTCCTTAAATTCTTACCCATGACATTCTTACTGACAATGCTCTGGAAATAAGAAGGACTAATTAGTGAGGTAGCTATTTGTAATTCAAAACTTGAAGTACATTAATAATAATCATCTTTATTCAGAAAGAACACATTACACAAGATATACATTACATCCATATAGGTTTTACACAATCTTGGTAGCTATTAACTTTTTTCTTTTAGTGACAGGTTGTTTAATTAGAGTATTATCTGAATATGCCATTGGGAAGCACAACAGCTTTACATAATATCAAGAGACCAGTTTTTCAGTTTTTTGACAACTATTTTAATTATGAATGAATAATATTTTAAATTACAACACAATCTACTCTGAGGGTTACACTTGGGCATCTTTTCTATAAAAAGTTATAAAAAATAAGTGCATTATAACTTGGCACACACTGTATATTAAGCCATAGTACATGTATCACCAAAATGGGGTTGCACTGGACAGACGAGCAAATTCAAACAGTTTTACAATTGACAAAAAAGGTAGCTACCATTTTATTATATTTACTGGTTTAAAGATATTGAATTCCCTTCCTTTTCTCTTTTTGACTTAACGCAAATGCTGCCATAAATCCCCTCTGCATCATCTCCAAACTTTTTTTGTAAAATCACCCTTAATTGTGTTGCAATAATGACTGGAAAATGCCCAAGTGATCGTAAGAGTGCAGGACAGTACAGTATTTTGAACTACTTAATTATCTTTCTTTCTTATGCTTTTATTACTACTATACTCTATAGTGTGTCCATAAATGATTACCCTGATTAAAGCATGCTATAACTTTTAAATAAACACTCGTATTCAAACAGTTTTAATCATAAGTAGATAAACATACAAAGTTTTGATACATAGTTAATGAACTTAATAAGCTTCCACATTTGCACCCCTAGTGGCATGTAAAATGTCAATGGTATTCACACTCACGCCACACATTTTCCAACATTTGTGGGTTAACTGTTGCAATTGCATCCGTAATGCATTCTCACAATGTCCTGATATCTGGAACTGTTGCATAAACCAAATCTTTAACATGACCCCAGAGAAAGAAATCCAGCGGGGTAATGTCTGATAATCTTGGGGGCCATGAGATTGGCCCGTCCCTGCCAAACCATCGATTTGGAAATGTTGCATCAAGAGTTTCATGAACAACATGCACCCAATGAAGGGGTGCCCCATCTTGTTGGAAGATGACAGTTGGCTGCTTCCTGCAGCTGGGGGATGGCATAATTGGTGAGCACTTGGAAGTACACAGTTGCAGAAACAGACATTTTAGGACATTTTACGTGCCACTAGGGGTGGACATGTGGAAGCTTATTAAGTTCATTAACTATGTATCAAAACTTTGTATGTTTATCTACTTATGATTAAAACTTTGAATATGAGTGTTTATTTAAAAGTTATAGCATGCTTTAATCAGGGTAATCATTTATGGACACCCTGTATTTAGTTTTTTTGCTTTATAAAAAAAGTATTGTATCTTACAGTATGTTCAATGATTACCTAATGGAAAGGTCAATTCCAATTTATGGAAAAATTGACTGACGTAAAGCCTTCTGGAATGGAACCCTTACATAAGAGTGAGTGAGTACTTTATTCCCATGGCTGTGTGCACAGAGAAAAGCTAGCACCGTATTCAAGAGACTGCTTGAAGGATCAGGGTACTGTCAGATATCTCTGGCAAGTATTATTTATTGTTAAAAGCAAGTAGGCTTACTATAATTAATGAATTAAATTGAAATGAATAATTAGGGGTCACCAGTTTGGGGCACAGCCCAAACAAAGCACATTTAATAAGGAGAGAAAAAAATATGATTAGGTATGTCTGAAATGTTATGTAAAACCAGTGAAATCAGAAGGTAACGAGTGTCGCATTTTTTTTTTTTTTGTTAAATGCATTGGGGGAGGGGGGAACGAGTGTCGCATTGGGGGGGGGGGGGGTAACGTCTCTTTTTTTTTGTAATCAGTGTCGCTTTTTGTAACGTGTCATTTTTTTGTAACAAGTGTCATACACACAAGACAAATTGTTGATATCATTTTAACCTACACATTTTTTAATAAACTGGGTATTAATAAATTACTAAACTACAACCTCATATATAGCAAATGTGGAAAAAATACCCAATTCAGAGAGATTTATGTAAATATTACTTATAACCTGACAGGAAGGTTGCATTTGTGTAACAAGCATCACAGCAACTTCTTCCATTAATAAAAAAATTAATAAATACAGTGATATATGAAATAATGGCAAGTTTGTTAGTTTAGATTCTGGGTGTTTGTGAAAAAAAAATTAAAAACTTCAACTGCTTTCTCAGTGATATACTAAAAAATGTTGTGAAAAGTTGCTTCCAAATGAAACAAGCATCATGCTGGAATGAACCCAAACAGCATCATAAAGTTCTGTTTTATCATACTCTGAATCTATAATAAACTAACTTTTGGCTTCTTCCGTAAAATACTTTTCTTTCCATCACTTCACAAGTTCAGATAATATAATTTAAAATTTGAAACAAAGAGGCTGCAAAATGCACATACATACATAGTCCAGATCTATTTTTCAGATATATAAAGATACAACTTCATAATTCTAATACTTCCGAATAATCCCTGGTAATAATCAGCTTAAAAAAAAAAGTTTTAAAGTTTGTATTTTTTAACCTAATATTCCTAAATATTTTTAAGAGCATCAATATTTTAATTTAAATGAATAAATGTGATTTTTTTTAGTACATTTAATGTGGTAGCCAGGTTCCACTCCAATGCAAGATAAAGAACCCTTTACATTTCATTTTGAAAATGAAGCCAGAAGCCACTTGGGCCTATCAAGGTTATCCGAGTCATAAGCTATAGTTATAATAAAATTTCAAAATGACAATCTTCAGTCAGCTAATTAACATAGTATTTTACAGAGCTACAAAAGTAGCCTACATAACTTAAGCTAAAAATATATGCTATTTACACAACTCTTTCATTCATGAAAGCATCTAACTTTTTGTTAAAACTTGCCTAAGGAGCTACTATTTACCACATCATATGGCAAATCATTCCAAAAATGTACTACTATACAATTCAAAAAGTATTTTTGCAGATCCAGTCTGGTTTTTAAAATCTAATTTTCTATGCCTCAAGTTATCCCATCAGACTACAATAGGAAAATATTTCTTAATCTAAATTGTCCAAACCTGAAAGCATTTTGAACATCTGTATCATATCTTCCCTCAAACAATGTTTCTTAAAAACTAAACATGCCTATTTCCTTTTATCTTTCCCTGATTCATTTCTTCTTCCAACTAGAGAAGAGCTTGGTTGCCCAATGTTGCAAACCTTTAAGAATATGAAATGTCTATGGTGAGAGGATCAGGCTTGAATGCAGTATTCTAAGTGAGGATAAAACATAAGAATTAGTGATGCACCAATGACATATTTTACTTATCGGCATCAGCAAAATTTGCTGATTATTTGCGATTAATATTAAATATTCCAAATTTTATGAATAGATTTTCAATGATTATTTTAAGTTAGTGTCTTAGGTTACTGATTATTGCATTTTAAATTCAAATCATGAAATGAGCATTTTAATTATAGTTACCCTGAAAAACTAAGAAAATGGTAAACAAAAAAATGGGACAACCACACTTAGTAAAACTGAGTAGTGAGGATAGTGAGTAAACATGATCTTAAATCTGACAGGATTTTTCCACTTAGATACCCATTACCCATATATATATATATATATATATATATATATATATAAGCACACCGGAAAAATTAGTCACCCCTCTCAGAATGTACCTAATAACGTGTGACGGCGCCTCTGGCCTTGATAACCACACGAATCCAGCGAGGCAGACTCTACGAGGTTGTGCATGTACTGAACATCGATTTGCTGCCACTCGTTCATCAGCTGGTCCCAAAGTTCCGCCAGAGTCTGTGGGTGTCTATTCCTGCGCTTCACTTTCTGTTTCCAGCCTGAACAACACCTTTGACGCATTCAGGATTAAAGGCTTCATGGACCTGCAATGTACTCGTCGCCTCCCATCATTGGAGAACAAACAAAAACGGGATCATCGGACCAAATTACACGTTTTCCAATCTGCCACAGTCCAGTTTTTTGTCCTCTGAGCCCATTTATAAACGTGCCAATTTGTGACTTCTTGTTAACAGCAGCCTCTTCCGCGGTACCCTGCCTCCAGATGTCCATCGCATGCAGTTCTCGTCGCAATGTCATTCGGAAATTGGTCGCTGGAGAACCTCATTGGTTTCTGGAGCAATTGTTCTTGGTTTGAAAACGATTTGCAGTTACTAGACGAGAAACATGGCAGCAGCCCCTATTGCGAGAATTGTTTTCCGGCCACAGTTACGCCGTCGATTGTCAGTTGATTGCGAACTACACCACTCTTTGTAAACTCACTGGACAGTATATGTATACATTTTTTACAATCAGTACTTATAAGGGGAGTGGCTAGCCACCCCCCTATATCTGCTACTGATATATAATAGAGCCTATGTAAAGCTAGCTACCATACCGAGCTCATTGAGTTAATAATTATTTTGTATGAAAATATTCTGGAATATTTTTTAAGTATCATAATGAATAGTGTAGTAAAATTTTGTATTTAAAATAATACTAAAAAACTGGTGTATATATATATGTGTGTGTGTGTGTGTGTATGTGTGTGGTGTGGTTGTTGTGTGCGTGCTTGCTTGCTTCTGAATTAATAAACACTGGTTTACTCTTGGACTTTGATAATTTTGTTCCTTCTTTCTATGCATTGAAGGAGCAATACATGAAAATCAGAAAATAAAATTCACCAGTGTGTGTCCACTGTCCACTCCAATGACTACCAGCCTTTTTAGTTTTACTAAGCTAGGTGGACACTAGGAAAATACATTATAGGGCCTGGTTAAAACTAGCTGTTTAAAAAAATAAAACTGGTCGTCAGAAAAGTAAATTAAAAATAAAATTTAAATCCAAAGTTACTCAGTAAAGCAAAAAGTGAAACAAAAATATACTGATACTATTATTAATAAAGAACAAATCTTTTCCCTAAATTTCATTTATTAGATAATTGGCATCGGTGCATCACTAATAAGAAATTATATAATTTACAGATGAATTTCTTACTCTTGTAACTAACATTTCTCTTAATACCCAACATTTCATTTGCCTTATTCTAGCCTCTAAGCACTGATTAGAAAATTTTAGATCACTACTAACTATAATGACAAGATCTTTTTCTTGTCTAACATTCTCTAATCAGTTTCCTTGCACCTCATCACTAAGTTTTGTTATTTTGACCAAAATGGATTACTTTACATTTTTTACCATTGAATTCCATCTACCATTTACTAGCCCAACAACTAATCCATCAAGTTTTTGTAGTTTATAAACAACTTTCTATATTTGTAACTGGGGCAACTACTTTTATATCATTGCACATTTAGAAAATTTACTACCTACTCCCTTCTCTAAATCATTGAGATGTAAAATAGAAAACATAGACTAACTCATCCCTGTAGTACCCCCTTTTCACTTTCTGCCTTCCATATTCACAACCATTTAGAATTCTGTTCTCTGTCTTCTAATCATTTTTCTACCCAATTTAAAATGACCCCACTATCCCATGAGCTTTTAATTATATAGAAGCTCTATATGGAACCTTGTCAAATGCCTTAAAAATCCAAATAAACAACACGTACATCATATCTAATATCTACATTATCGGTTACAAACTCTTGGAAATCTAAAACATTAGACAAACAAGACCTTCCTGATCTAAATCCATGTTCAGAACTTGATACAAGATTACACTTATTATTATTATATTTATAAAAACAAAAATTTCTTTGGATTTTATTGCTATTTCAAGCTAGATTTATTTCACCATGCCTTTTGCTCTTCCTAATCAAACTAACTTATTTCTTAACTGCCTATAGTTATCCAAGTCCACGAGGTTATTAATGCTTTTAAATTGCCTGAATACTCTTTTCTCATCTTCAATCATTTTAGCTATTCCCTATTTCACCACAAAGGTTTCCTAATCTTGTAATTCCTAACAGTTCTGAAGGAATACATCTACATTGTATATCCTCTAAAATTTCTTTGAAGGTAGAAGTTATCTTTCAAAACCCCAAGGAACTTAGGCTGTCCTCAAAGTCTCCCATCTAAAGCAGTTCCCTTTCTACCAAGATATAATCCATCCTTACTGTAAAGCTCCCCCTTTCATTAAAATTATCCCACAAATCTCTGATCTCAACCCCTTTGCTACACAGCATCTTTATCATTTAACATTAAATTTTCTGTAATACATTGCAGTAGATTCAAGATACTGTAGTCTGTAGGCCTATTCAGCTTCTAGAATTGAATTCTGATGCGAGACAAACATTTACTTTCTAAAATGAGAGCAGACCCTGATACATCTATGAATATATAACTACAGCCTATATGATTTTGATTATAACTGAAATGACACCTATAATTGAAAGATTAAAAGTATTCTCACTTAAATTTAATTTCAGAAGCATTTACAGAAAACTTAAAAACTTTTTTTTTTTAATATTTCTGCTCAATTAAAACAGTAGCTATGACCTACATAGTCTTTTTTTTCTTTAAATACATTTCTGACCATCAATCTAATATACTATTTCAGAAATGAAGCCTTATATATACGTAAGTTTTTTTGCGCACACCTACAGGTCGCTACAATTGGTGTAGAACAATGCGGTTTTCACCATTCGATGCATCTTTTTATTGTGCAGTGCCCATGCTAAAAAAAATTCCCTAACAAATCCTGCCCCCCCACTTTTAGGGGTACATTCTTCCAATTTCTTCATTTTAATCATAATTTTGGCAAAAAATGGGGGAGGGGTGGGAAAATGGGGGAGGGGGTGGGGTTAATGGGAAACTCGGAAAAATAGATGCGATATATATATGTAACCAAAAAATTAAAGTAAATCCTTTGCAAGGTGCCAGCCCCCTTGGGGTAAGGAAAAAGGGAGTGGGTATTGGGGGGGGTTAATGGGGGTGGGTATTGGGGGGGGTTAATGGGGGTGGGTATTGGGGGGTTAATGGGGGTGGGTATTGGGGGGGTTAATGGGGGTGGGTATTGGGGGGGTTAATGGGGGTGGGTATTGGGGGGGTTAATGGGGGTGGGTATTGGGGGGTTAATGGGGAAACTCAGAAAAAAAATGATAAACATCGATTCCAGTTGGGAAGATCATGCTTATCACAACTAATGGAACACTAACATATTATTGATGCACTCGAAACAATGAAAACTATGATTTGGCAGGCCGCAGGCCTCCAATTACTGTCAGTTCAGTTATTTGGTCAATGAAACTATAGAAATGAATGCAGTCATGAAAATCTTAGGCTTCAAATCCGAGCTCATTGTATTAAGATTTGTGAAGCTTTAGATTTTCATGGCTGCGTTCTTTTCTGTAGTTTTATTGAATGAATAATTGGTTTGCCAGTAACTGGAAGGCCACAGGCACCCCAATTACTGAGGCCCAAGGTGAGAGGAATAGGAATGATATCCAGATAAAGGGCTACTGATGTTCAAAATAAAATACGCCGTAGGCCCACAATTCAGCCGAAGCACCGCAGATCTAACAAAATCGGCGCATAGCGCCGACCTTTTGCTATAATTTAGCAAAAATGTGTCTGCCTGTCTGTCCGCAGAAAAAACTTTTACGTTTCTGAACCGATTTTGACCAAACTTCGTATGGTGGATGGGGGTGATGAGTAATGAACGAAAATATATGAGACCAGCCTCCCCCCCACCACCAATTACTGGGCCCGAGGGCCCCCAGCACCGCGATAAAACTATAGAAAAGAACGCAGCAATGAAAATCTTGAGCTTCACATTGTGTCAATATTTGTGAAGCTTAAGATTTTCATGACTGCGTTCATTTCTATAGTTTTATTGACCAAATAACTGAACTGACAGTAATTGGAGGCCCTGCAGCCTGCCAAATCATAGTTTCGAGTGCATCAATAATATTGTTAGTGTTCCATTAGTTGTGATAAGCATGATCTTCCCAACTGGAATCGATGTTTATCATTTTTTTCTGAGTCTCCCCATTAACCGCCCCAATACCCACACCCCATTAACCCCCCAATACCCACCCCCATTAACCCCCCCAATAATGAACCCCCATTAATTAGGGTCCTGCGACCCCCCAATTACTGTCGGTTCAATTATTTGGTCAATAAAACTATAGAAAAGAACGCAGTCATGAAAATCTTGAGCTTCACATCCGAGTTCATCATATCAAGATTTGTGAAGTTTTAGATTTTCATGGCTGCGTTCTTTTCTGTAGTCTTATTGACCGAATAATTGGTTTGCCAGTAATTGGAGGGCCACAGGCACCCCAATTACTGAGGCCCAAGGTGAGAGGAATGGGAACGATATCCAGATAAAGGGCTATTTATGTTCAAAATAAAATACGCCATAGGCCCACAATTCAGTTTGGGTCGAAGGTCCAAGCACCGCAGATCTAGCAAAATCGGCGCGTAGCACCGATCTTTTGCTTGTTTTTAACTAAAATTAGATATCACACTAAATGGCATTGACAAAAATTAGCAAAATCCTAAATTTAAAAATAATAAGCTTTCTTTATGAAGATTCTTTTTCCACATGAAAAGAGTTAAACAAAAATACCTTCAAACTTCCTTATATTGACAAAAACAAGCTCTATAAGCCTATGTTACCTTATCACCAGTGGCAGCTTGTGACTTTCAGTTATGGCAGTGCTGCCTCAGAAATTGCGAACAATTGTCAATTTTATATATATATATGAGAGAGAGATAAAGTCAAATAGATAACTAAGTCATAAAAATAAGTAAAATATCATCATAAAATCAATTATAGGGTACTTACGCTTAATGGGTAATTTCAAATTTGTCAAAAATTTTATTTATAAACAAATTTCATTCTGAGCAAAAAAATATTCTAAGAAATGAAAGCTATATATTGTAAATAATCCAATTATATAATTAACTTCAATCTCACAACAAAAAATAAATGATAACGAATCATTGATAAATGTAATTCGGAAATTAAATTTTGAATTAGCAAATGATACAGCAACACAACTACCATGTCAAACAAACAAATCGGCACTGCTCTGTCCACAGTGCTTTGGATCCTCTAAAACCCGCGATTCTGACTCGCTCTTCGTACGTCCACCACCGAGGTTTCAAGCGTTTTGAACAAAATCTGGAACTGTTAAGTACGCAGTTCCACGGGAAGGCTGAAGCTACTTTCATGATTCATTCGTTCAGCATTGAAATAGTTTAAGGAAAAAAGGATATAATCTGATTTAAAAACTCAAAAGTTCAATGAAAGAAAATAATCAGAGAGGCTATTTTAAATATTTAAATATAAAGATCATAAGATCATGGGGGTGCTGCAGTTCCACAGTGCCTACCTGCGAGCCACTCCTGCTTATCACAAAGATACCAAGTTGAAATCTTACTGTAAAGATGTTTTCTAAGTAAGAATGGGGCTTGGAAGTCCTAATTATAATAAAATACATTAACTTACTATAGTTTCCTCTCACATGGGAAATGGTGTCTTTTCACAATAAAATGAAAATGGTAGAAAGAATAATTGTAGCTCTAACTCTAAGCGTAATATAGCTAGTGATGCAACCTCTAGAAAGTTGAACTTGTTATAGGTTGTTGAAAAATTGGAGAAGTGTACAAAGTTCAACTTGAAATAAAAACATGCAGTACTTTCACATTAACTCCTTTATTGTTGCCCAAATTATTATTTACTTATGAATTACATGCTTCTATATCATGAGGTAAATTTATTATTAATATAAAAAAATTTATATTATCATCATATATAATAATTTCCATTTCCTTTCTTGAATTAAATTATTAATATAATACAAGAAAAGATAAATTTTTTTAGAAGTTTCCAGATCTAAAAGACTGTTTTGTTGACAATCTAGAAAAATCCTACACTCTGTCCAATCCAAATACATACAATTTACAAATATAATAGATGTGGATGAGAACAATATTAATTATGAAAGTATGGAGGACTTGGAAATATAATTTTTATGGTCTTACTCATGCTGTGTCACTATGTCTCTTTAGCTTTTACTGTTAAAGATAACTGAATAAATAAATTTGCCACCATGATGATGTTTTAGTTAGATACCTAGATAATCACACAAAATTGTCTAGGAATGGAATTAATTCAAAAATCATGTCTGCACTTTATATTTAGCAATTGGGTCATTCCATGTCAGTTCAACAGCGAAAAAAAGTGACCATCACCAATTTTTTTTAAAATTGGCACACTTATAGATCTGAGAAAAACAGAATGATGCTTGTTTCAACACTCTAGGTCATATGGTTCCGGAGATATGGCCCTTCGAATTTTGTAAAAAAAAAGGTCATACCATATTTCAACATGAAATATCTCAGCTCCTATTGCACTTACAGAGACCATTTAAACACTACTTTAAAGCTTTCAAGCAGATCTACAACTTCGTTTCTATTCATATTTTACCTCAGTAGTAAAAAAAAAAAGTTGATCTTATTTTTGACCTTTGACCTTGTCTAAGTCATTTGATGTCAACTGATTTCTCTCTCCTTTCACCCAATTTTGGGTACACATGTCTACCTTAACCTAAAACAAGACTTTTAGTGTTGATTAAGTTAGTATAAACACTACAGCCATTTCAGTGGACCATACCCACCTCCATTTTGACCAAGTACCTTTTTCTACCAAACTTTGGAGCACCATATCTTTGGAACTGTTTGAGCTAGAGTGTTGAGAAAAATACAATTAGATTTTTCTTACTGAGATATATAATGTCTGCTAATTTTCAAAAAAATTGGTAATTATCTAACCTAACCTAACCCAGTTATTTGGTTGAATAAGTATCCAACCCTATTATAAAATTTAATTTTTTTTTTGTATATTTCAGAGAATTATATAATATAGGTAATTTAAATTACATAATTAATTTATATGGACATTCAAAAGTGTGAAGAACTTCGAACCTGCTATCCTGTTTAAAGGTAAAGCTATGTACATATATAAGTACCTTATACTAGGCTAAGGTACTACCCTATAGAATAAGTTCAGTTTTAAGAGTTAGAGGAGTTTTAATAGAATTACTTAACTTTGTGTATTTATTCATTGTGTACAATAGTATGTACCCATGTGAAAATAAGCTTATTTAAACCTTGGAACAAGGATTTTTTTGGCATCTATTTATTCCAATCTGTAAATCAAACTGCACATTTTTTCTTGTTGTAGACCTCTGAAACAAGATCAGTAGGTCCCAAATTTTATTTGTGCCATCTAAGCAAAAATAGCTTTTAACAGGGTTGGATACAATGAATAATTATAATTGTATTTTTAATTAATTTATCCTAATTCCATTAATTGTAATTGATTCAAAATAAAATAAAAATAAAAAGTAATTGATTTTTTGAGCTATAACTGATGTAATTGATCAACTAATGTCAAGTGTCAAAAATTATACCCCTAGATCTAGCAGTCATACATCATCCAATGAAAATAAACCTTTGATAATTTATTTAGTTATACTTAGATAGAGATATATATTTTTATAGATATATATTTATTTTAGATATATACTAGCAAAAGGTCGGCGCTACGTGCCAATTTTGCTAGATCTGCGGTGCTTTGGCTGAATTGTGGGCCTATGGCGTATTTTATTTTGAATATCAGTAGCCCTTTATCTGGATATCATTCCTATTCCTCTCACCTTGGGCCTCAGTAATTGGGGTGCCTGCGGCCTTCCAGTTACTGACAAACCAATTATTCATTCAATAAAACTACAGAAAAGAATGCAGCCATGAAAATCTAAAGCTTCACAAATCTTAATACAATGAGCTCGGATTTGAAGCCTAAGATTTTCATGACTGCGTTCATTTCTATAGTTTTATTGACCAAATAACTGAACCAACAGTAACTGGGGGCCCTGCGGCCCGCCAAATCATAGTTTTCATTGTTTCGAGTGCATCAATAATATTGTTATAGTGTTCCATTAGTTGTAATAAGCATGATCTTCCTGACCAGAATCGATGTTGGTTATTTTTTTTCTGAGTTTCCCCATTAACCCCACCCCTCTCCCCCATTTACCCCAAAGGGGGGAAGGGGGCTGGCACTTGCAAAGGATTTACTTTAATTTTTTTTTGGTTACATATATATATATATCGCATCTATTTTTCTGAGTTTCCCCATTAACCCTACCCCTCCCCCATTACCCCACCCTCCCCCATTTTGTGCCAAAATTATGATTAAAAATGAAGAAATGGGAAGAACTGTACCCCTAAAAGGGGGGGAAGGATTTATGTTAGGGAATTTTTTTTTTAGCATGGGCACTGCACAATAAAAAGATGCATCGAATGGTGAAAACCGCATTGTTCTACACCAATTGTAGCGACCTGTAGGTGTGCACAAAAAAACATATATATATATATATACACATACATACTAGTGATGTAGCGGATATCATTTTTTTCACATCCGCGGATGCGGATGAGGATGTTTGATTTCAACATCTGCAGATGCGGATGTCTACATTTTCGTTATTTTTTAGGATATATTCGAGATTTGTTGTGTTTAACGTATATAATAAGTTATTATATAGAGAGAGCTGTAGCTATAATGTAGTATAATTGATTAATTGTACAATAATTGCTGTACTTTTCTCTGAACATATAAAATAATATCAAGCATCTAACTAATATAGAAATCAATTAGTGAATTCGTCTGCAAATAAATTCGTTATATTTTGTTGAGTTTCAGCCACAATTAGAAACGATAATTGTGTTACCAGGATGCGGGACGTGAACCCAACTCAAATGCACCCCACCGACCTCTTTCCCCAACCTCCACCCTTATAGAAAGAGATCTTTAATTAGCTTGATAACTATTTATATTAAGTTTAAAGTTTTATTAGGCATATTTATAAATGAGTAATTAAAATAAAGTAAACTAAGATGTTCATCGTTTAATGTTCAAACTTAATTATAGGAAGGTTATGCTTAAGGAACATTAATTTTTCTGCCTTTTCTGCTGCCAGTCTGTTTCTCTTTTCATCATATATTAATCCAGCACTGCTAAATAATCTCTCGCTTGGTACGTTTGTTGGAGGACAGGCTAAATGTTTCCTTGCAAGTTTACTCAAGTATGGATAATATTCTGCGTATTTTTCCACCAACTAATAGGATTATCACATGCAGCCAGGCGTTTTTCTTGGTGATAGCTCTCGATCATTTTTACTACATCTTTTGACATCGCGTAGGTCTCGTCATTGCTGCTTGACTCAAGAAACTGAGAGACAGATTCTGTGATAGATTTGCTTGTTGAAGGTGTTGGTTCTGTCACAAACTTTTATTCTTTTGGTGGGTGGCGAAGCGACAGATTCGAGAGATTGAAGCTCTTCAACTGCTTTGCCAAGTGATGATTTAACTCATTCTAATGTACTAGGTGAAAATAACTTAGCTTTGTAATGTGGACCTAAGTAGGTTGCAAGAGAGTAACTTCATACAAGAACAGCCTCTCGTCTTGTCACTTGCATCACTTTTGCGCACAATGAACTAGTTCTATTAATATAGTAGAATTTGATAATTTCCGCTTATTAATGACGTTTTATCTCAACGGTCCACATCCGCAGTCCAAAGTGCGGATGCGGACGCGAGAAAATGTGCGGATGTGACCTACATCACTAATACATACATATAAGGCTTCATTTCTGAAATAGTATATTAGATTTAGATATATAGAATAGATAGTTATATTTGTGTAATTGTAATTGATTCAGACAAAATTAATTGTAATTGATCTTAAAATTGTGAAGTACAATACTAACTAATTAATTTGAAGAAAAATGTTAAAAATTGTAATTGTTTCCATTTTGTGGAATTGAACCCAACCCTGGCTTTTAAGCTACATATTTTTTTTTTTCTTTTTAGATAAACATGGATTTCAGCAGTTTGAATATGGGCAGGTTCTATTGTGCCCCATTTAAAAAACAAAGGAAAAGTGAAAAAAGGCATTCGTGCATTGACTAAAAATTTGACTGATCAAAATCCTGAATTGAAACTAACAAACAATCATAAAGCATGTGCATCCTGTCGAAATATACTAGCAAATCATCCATCCCCAATGCCTGAATGTGAACCACTTGAAAAATAACCATCCACTTCATCAAGTGCCCCATCTGAGCTAGAAACTGTTGGAGATGTAGTTGAAATGCAGTATGAGCTTAGTAAATTCAATGCTTCATTGGCCACACTTGATGAGACCCCAATAAAACCATGTAAACTCTCTGACAGCGCTGGTTATGCAGAGAGAAAGTTGATGAAAGTAGTAGTAGTAGTAGTAGTAGTAGTAGTTGTGAAAAGAAAGCTTGAACTTGCAACTAAACAACCAATTTCATGCAGTGACTCAGATACAGAACTGGAGATTCTTCAACAACTAAAAGAGAAATTTAATCAAGTGACAAGTTGAAGTGAAAAACTGACA
Source organism: Bathynomus jamesi (assembly GCA_023014485.1). Lineage (NCBI taxonomy): Eukaryota > Metazoa > Arthropoda > Malacostraca > Isopoda > Cirolanidae > Bathynomus > Bathynomus jamesi. The sequence continues at coordinate 55,803 of JAJOZX010007400.1, forward strand.
ATTCTTACTATCCTACCAAAAAGATGGACACAAGTAAAAATCAGAGAAGAATTTAAGTGCTCAGATTACATGGCTAGGCAAGCAGAGAGTTTGGTGAGAGAGAAGGGAGTGCTTTCAACTCCTAATCTGCATTTGGGGAAATGCCTGAATAGTGAAACTGCTGCCAAAGTAATTGACTTCTATCATTCACTAGATGTGAGTAGACAAATGCCAGGGTTGAAAGACTATGATTCTGTAAAAGGAGCTGATGGTAGGCGGGAAAGAAAACAAAAATTGCTAATCTCATGCAACCTAAAAGAAGCATTTGAGCTTTTTAAGAAAGGCAGTTATTAGGTATTTACAATATATTTTATGGAAACCATTATTGTTACTGCTTAGTGCAAATGCAGACAGAATGTGTTCCACTGGCACCTGGCAACACACATTCTTTTGGCCAAAGCTCTGCAAATTTTGAAAATCCTATTTTAAATTGTTGGATGGTTTGTTTTAAATATAAAGTTATGATGATGCCTCTGTTTTCATGGTTTCACCCAGCTAGACAAGAATCAGTTCTCATAACTCAATTGGTAAAAATAAAGGAATAGGTTATTTTAATATACATATTAAAAGGCAAATGGTCTTAAAAATAGCAGACATTATAGATCTGAATGAGACAAATCTAATGGTACTTTTCTCAATACTCTAGCTCAAACAGTTCCAAAGAAATAGCGCTCCAAAGTTTGGTGGAAAAAGGTACTTAGTCAAAATGGAGGTAGGTACCTATGGTCCACTGAAATGGCTATAGTGTCTATATTAACTTAACACTAAAAACCTTGTTCTAGGTTAAGGTAGACATGTGTACCCAAAATTGGGTAAAGGAGAAAAAAATTGGTTGTGACATCAAATGACCTACACAAGGTCAAAAATAAGATCAACTTTTTTTTTTTTACCACTGAGTAAAATATGAATAGAAAAGTTGTAGAGCTGCTTAAAAGCTTTAAAATAGTGTTTAAATGGTCTCTGTATGTGCAATAGGAGCCGAGATATTTCATGTTGAAATATGGTATGAACTTTGAAATTGACCTTTTTTTTTTACAAAATTCAAATGGCCATATCTCCAGAACCATATGACCTAGAGTGTTGAAACAAGTGCCATTCTGTTTTTCTCACAGAGATCTATAAGTGTGCCAATTTTCAAAAAAGTCGGTGATGGTCACATTTTTTTGACCCAAAATTCCGTTGAACTGACATGGAATGACCCAATTAATAGGTAGGTAGGTCTGTATCATCATGTGATGCTGGCTATTTTCTGTCACAAACTCTTGAATGAAGTACATTCTGCAGAACATCTCAAATTTTCCCAACTTTCCATCAAAAGTTAAATCATTAAATTTTGACACGCAAAAAGAAAGGCCTAATATATAAAAAATTCTAAAATTATTTTTTATAAGTATATCATTCAATACAGAATGTGAAGCATAAAATTGGTTTCAACTAGGCAACCTTACTTTGTATTTCAACAAAATAAAATTAGAAGTGAGCCACACTCATTCTAAAAATTTCAACTACCCAGGGATGCAAATTCCCATACACCCACTCACCCAAGGTGACCAAAATGACAAGGGTGACAAGATCTTACTAATTAGTTGCTCAGTTATCACCCAGCAGGTAAGTTGGCCAGCAGTAAATGATTGATATGTATTGAGTTTAGTAAAGCTGGATTCAATTACAACTGGGGCCTGGCTGTGTAAATGGCTATGACCACAGGCACACTGATGACTGCAACAATGGGTTGAGGACCAAATAGAGGAAATGCTCAACCAAATCATATGTTATCATGATGCCATAAAATAAATAGCTGCTTGTAATAAGTTTTATTTAGATGTGCACCTAATTCCAGTATTATAATTGGCTTATGGTTTTTACATTGTTTTTGGTAGCTATTAAATATTATATACCTAACATTAACAATGAATATCAAGTAGTAAAGAGAGCTTTCTATAATGGCACCTGGCAAATGCTAATGTTGAAATTTTTTACTTGTTTAAGGGCTAGTAAAAAATGATAAAGTGTAGTAAATTTTAAATTCTACTAGCCCTGCTGGCAACTTCAAAAAATGGTGAATTTGCATCCCTGCTACCTGATGGACAGGACTGATTCAAGAATCTTATTAGGATGCAATAAGTTAAAATCAAATAAGAACAAGTTTTTAATGGGTACTGGAACCTAAGTAAGGTTAAACTATTGGCTCAGTGATGTCGAGTAAACCTATTTCACTCCTGCCAATATACTTGAAAAGTAGTATGGAATGGTTTCAAAAGAAGTGCTCTAAATACAAATCCAGAAATGTAAATGTGGAAATGTTGTGGGCAAAACTTCAAATAAAGAAAATTTATGGATCTTCAGTTTGCCATCTCTCAATCTACTGTACCTTTCTGGACAATTTTAAAATTAGAAAATGACAATGTTCATGATTGAGAAGATAAGATAGAAATTTGAAGTTACATATTTACGGCAAAGGAAGTTTACTCAAGAAGAAACAAATGAACTAGTAAAGTATTTCTGCAGAGAGATCGCATAGCTACAAAGCAATATTGGAAGACCACAGCATAAGTAGAGGAAAAGGAGTTGCAATAATGTTTAAAGGACCTTTACGTTTTTCAGAAAGAGGGAGCAGCATGTTATTACGTACAAGAGTGGAGGCAGAACATCGCAAATTGATTTCATACTGTATAGGAGGGCACAATTGGCCGAGGTGAGGGACTGCAAAGTTATTCCAGGAGACCATATGATGCCACAACACCAGTTGGTAGTCATGGATGTGATGTTGAAAAGAGGAAGAAAGACCCAAGGAACAACAGTGAGGAGAATTAGGTGGTACAAACTGAGAGGAGGGGAAGAAACGGGAATTTAGAAAGTGTGTGTTGAGTGAAATCCATGTTGATGAACAGAATGTATAGGATTGGTGGGTACATAATGCAAATGTCATGAGAATGGCAGGTAGAGACATATTGGGGGAAACATCAGGTAAAGTGTGGGAAGATAAGGAAGGATGGTGGTGGAGTGATGAGATCCAAAGAGCACTACGAAGTAAGAGAGAAACTAAGAAGTTATGGGAAGAATCGAGGAGTGAAGAGTGTAAGGTGGTATATAAAGAAGCAAAGAAACAGGCAGAGAGAGCAGTGGCGAGAGCAAAGGCGGAGGCATATCGGCAGATGTATGAGGATTTAGAGGATCGTGAAGGACAAAAGAAGATATACAGATTGGGCTAAGAGCAGAAATAGAGCGACAAAAGACTTTACACAGGTAAAACAAATTAAGGGAAGGGAGGGGGTGGTGCTGCAAAGAGATGAAGAGATAAAGGATGGAAGGAATATTTTGAGGAATTATTAAATAAAGAAAACCCAAGATCTTTCTATGAGGATGGATTACCAAATGTAGCTATGACAGAACAAGTGGGGAGGATGGAAGTGAGTCATGCTCTGAATAGGATGAAAAATAACAAAGCGACTGGCCCAGACGAGATACCAGCCGAGGCATGGAAGGCACTAGGAGATGAGGGGGTGGATCTGGTGTGGGATCTAATGCAGGTTGTTTGACCAGGAGGTGATTCCGGATGAGTGGCGGACCAGCATCATAGTGCCTATATTCAAAGAGAAGGGAGATGTACAAGATTGCACAAATTATAGAGGGATCAAGCTAATATCACATACAATGAAGATATGGGAGCGAATAGTGGAGAGTAGGCTGAGAGACGAAGCGGAAGTGTCAGTGGAGCAGTTTGGATTTATGCCGGGAAGGAGAATGACAGATGCAGTTTTTGCATTGAAACAGTTGGCAGAGGTGTACAGAAGGCGTTGCACATGGTTTTTATTGACTTGGAGAAGGCATATGATAGGATACCACGGCAGGAAGTTTGGAGATGCTTAAGGGAAAAGATGGTACTGGAGAAGTATGTTAAACTGATCAAGGGGATGTACAGGGGAGTAACAACTAAGGTGAGGAGTAGCGTGGGTGTGTCAGAGAGCTTTGGGGTGGAAGTTGGTCTGAACCAAGGATCAGCTTTGAGCCCCTTCCTTTTCAATGTGGTATTCGATGTGTTGACGGACAGGATTAGAGGGGAGGCACCATGGTGCATGATGTATGCAGACGATGTTGTGTTGAGTGGGGAGACGAAAGAGGAGGTGGAGCAGCAATTGGAAAATTGGAGAGAGGCGTTGGAAAGTAGGGGGATGAGAATTAGCCGAAAGAAGACCGAATATATGAGATATGATGTGCAGCAGGACCGAGGAGGGGAAGTGACATTGAGTGGAGTATTTTAAATACTTGGTGTCAATAGTGGATGCAGAGGGGGGAGCAGAGAGAGATAAACTGTAGAATATAGTCGGGTGGAAGAACTGGAGAGACATATCAGGGGTGCTCTGTGATAAGAGGGTCCCAGTGAAACTGAAGGGAAAGGTATTCAAAACAGTGGTGAGGCCAGCAATGTTGTATGGAATGGAGACTGTGCCAATGAAGAAGAGCAATGAAAGAAAAATTGATATGGATGTGTGGAGTGATGAGGAGGGATAGGGTTAGAAATGAGCATATAAGAGGAACAGTGAAGGTGGCGGAAGCATCTAAGAAGGTGCAGGAGGCCAGGCTGAGGTGGTATGGACACGTCAGAAGAAGAGAGTAGTAGTATGTGGGGTGCAGAGTGCTGGAGATGGAGTTGCTGGGACGGAGAAGAAGAGGAAGACTGAAGGCGAGATGGAGGGACTGTGTGGTAGCAGACATCAGGGAGAAGGACTTGGAGGACGCGGTATACGACAGAGGAGAGTGGAGAAGACAAACCAAAAACAGCAACCCCATGTAAAGATGGGATAATAAGCTGCGGAAGAAGAAGATTTGGGAAGTAAGTGTTCCTCATTACACAGTCTATCAATCAAGAAACCATAGGCATGGACAATGCGCAAAATCATGGAAGAACTCTACTACATAAGCTAAATTTTCTCTTACTTAGACTAAGCCTAATCATTAAAGAATAGCTACTTAACCTCTGTTGAAGTAAAATGGCTTTCCAGAAAAAATTGTGATAGTTTACCCCATTAATTAAATGAAGTCTTTATAATAGAAATATTGAGAAATTTCCTCTCTTCATTCTAGTGGATCCCATAAATGTTTGTCCAAGAAAGGAATTTAGTGCAGCCCCAAACTAACTATTAAAGGTGAGGGAAAAGTCTTAAAAGCTTCGTGACTTTAAAGGTTTTGAAGTGGAAGAAAAATAATTTTATTAGGACCTACATTGACCTAATTTTATTAATGATAAAAATATACTTACCTAAAAATATGTGTACTACATTTTAAATATTTTGATCATTCTCATCCTTGTGTATTTAGAATTAAACCTTAAATTACCCATGCACCTTTGATACTCATCATAAAGCATAAATAAGAGTTATTAAAACTGCTATGAATAAACTCTATTACTTATAATATTTTCTGTATGCTATGTAGGGAACCAAAATGGTGCAGTGCCAGTTTTATGTTTACTACGGTACATGTAATCTACCTATGTGCCAAATGTTAATCCAGAAGAATATGTATAATTTCATTACTAGGGTCCAAAACAGCTCTAATGCATTATTGTGCAATGCAGATACTGCGTACCTCTCACCTATATGCCAGTCTTGGTTCAGACAACTGCTGGTTTACAATACCTTATTCTTGTAATGTAGTAAAGATTATATATGCATATTAAGCTGTGTTATAATAAGATTGTATTCGTATGTTTGGCCTTATTTTTGTACTTGTATGTTAGGTTAAGTGGCTAGGTTGGCCTTAGTTTTGTATTATGCTCAGTGTATAATACGTAAGATTGTACTTATATGTTAGTTTAAGTGTCTGGACTGTGAATGATCCGCAATAAAGATTTTTGGTGTGTGTGTGTGTGTGTGTGTGTGTGGTGTGTGTGTGTGTGGTTGTGTGTGTGTGTGTGTGTGTGTGTGTGTGTGTGTGTGTGTGTGTGTGTGTGTGTGTGTGTGGGTGTGTGTGTGTGTTGTGTGTGTGTGTGTGTGTGTGTGTGTGTGTGTGTGTGTTGTGGTGTGTGTGTGTGTGGTGGTGTGTGTGGTGTGTGTGTGTGTGTCCAAAAATTTTATAATATTAGGATCTAAACCCAAATTGATTCAATCTTAAAAATGTTTACATTGACTAATATTTTAGGGGAAACAAGGGGATATTTTTACTTTATTGGGGTTGTGGAGTGGTAGTCATTCCTCCCTCTCAAATGAAACAAAACTAATACTGATATTTCTATAAAAACTTTCCATATTTTTTTTTCCCATCATAAAAACCTAGCATTTCAATGAACCCACAACATGAAAACTATCACCACCTTCACCCAAACCTAGTTCAAACTTCATTTTGACCACCCTTCTAATTTACTTCAGTTAATTTAAAAACATCAAAGAATAATACACAATGAGATCTCAACCATTAAAATCATTCAAGTATGATTATACTGGGGAACACAACTTTTGGTGACTTACCGTAGATGTTAGACCTGTTTCTGGGTATATTGAGGTCGCTGATTCTAAAAATGACATTAGTTTTTCTCCATCAGCTCTGCTTATCAAGATATGATATATATCTATATATGTTTCTATATAATGTATATAATATTATATAATTGCTGACTGGCAATCACTGTTGTTGTCAATTGAATACAAAAAGTATGATGAATGTCAGCAAAAATAGTGTATTAACATGAAACAAGCATAAGGTACAAAAAATATTTCTTAAATTCAAACAAGCTTGAGACACGAACAGCAAAAAAAGTTCTTTCATCGAGACATCTCACATAAACCTCGTTTCTGAGATTTCTTGTGATGAGATGTGCCAGGACATTCGCGTTGGATGCTCCAGCAGTAATCTGCCATCATGTGAGTATCCTATCGTCCGTGGTACCGTTCTTCCATGGTCCTTAGTTCTTGGTGAAATCGTTCACCCTGTTCCTCGCTTAGATCACCGAGGTTATCTGGGAAATGATCCAAATGACTGTGGAGGTAATGCAGTTTGATGCTCATTTTACAGCCAAGTTTACAAAAAGAAGAGAGCATATTCTCCACTAGTTCACCGTAGTTATCGGCCTTATAGTTCCCAAGGAAATTCTTCACAACCATACTAAATGATGACCACGCACGTGCCTCAATGTTGTCCATTGAATCTTGGAAACGAGGGTCTTTCATGAGTTCCCGGATTTGTGGTCCATCGAAAATACCTGCCTTCAGCTTTTCCATGCTCAGTGCAGGAAATTTTCTACATATGTAGCCAAAACACGTCCCATCTCTGTTCAAAGCCTTTATAAATTGTTTCATCAAACCTAGTTTGATGTGCAGTGGTGGCAATATGATCCTCTCTCTGTCAACCAAAGCTTCTTTGATGATATTTTTTTCTCCAACCACCATGTTTTCTCTCAGAGGCCACTGTCTTCTTACCCAGTGTTCATCTTTAGCTCTACTGTCCCAGAGACATATAAAGCATGGGTACTTGGTGTACCCGCTCTGCTGGCCCAGGAGAAAATTCACCATCTTCAGATCCACACAGATCACCCATTGGTGGTCTCGGTATGATACCTTTTCTAGGACTAGGGCGACTGTCCCGTGCTCTTCTCTCATACCGACTGAGTGACCAATTGGGATTGATCTGTATCTGTTGCCATTGTGTAGAACAACACATTTTAGGCTCCATTTGGAGCTATCTATGAATAACCACCATTCACTTGGTGTGTATTCCGATATGCCCATTTTCATCAGCAATCCGCGCACATTGTTGCAGAAACTAAATCATTCTCTTTTGAGAAGGGCAGTAAATCCTTTTCTCTGTCACAATATAACGTGATTTTGGTTCCTGGCAGCAGTAAATTTTTTTCTCCCAGCCTGGAAGCTAACAATTCAGACGATTTCTTCGAAAGACTTAAGTCCCTTATGAGGTCGTTTAATTCGTGTTGACTAAAACCTTCTGCAACTGATGACAGTCCTTCGAAATCACTGTCATTTTGCCCACATATGCTTTCTTTGTCAGTAGCAGATTCATCATCTTCTTGAGGGAGCTCTGGAAGATGGCTGAATGATGGGACAGGTATCTCATCTGAATGTGAAACAGGCCGTCTAGCTGAGTCTATGTCAGGATACATCCATTTACTCCGGTTATGTCCATTGATGCCCTTTATATTCACCAAACAAAAGTAACAGTCATCACTGTGGTTTCTCTGTTCTCTCCATACCATTGGTATACCAAATTTCAGGCACCTCCTCTTTCCGTTGGTCCATTGCCGCAGATGCTCTGTACACATTTTACACACAAGTGACACAACATGAGGAGCCCATGGGCTTATCTTGGTCACCTAGTTGTACTTTGAAATAGGCAAAATAAGCTTTTTTCACAAAATCAGTAATAGTTTTTCTCTGTTCAATGAACATGTACTCTCCGCAGATAAAACAAAACACATCTGGATGATTTAAACACTTTCTTCATGATGAAGCCATGTCAATACCTGTAACAGGAAAGAATTCACGTTAGTACATGTACAATACACATGCAAAACAGCATCATCAGCAAAATCATAGCTACAATTTAATTATACAGATGCATTTAGATTTATGAGCAACTCATAATACCGTTCCAGAAGGGTAATAAAGTAGGTAATGACGTATGCAATATCTCAAAAACTAGAGCTGCTAGAACAAAATGGATATTTTCTGAATCAGTGGCATGAAAATATCCAGAATAAGGTCTAAAATCTCAGGCACCAAGAAAAAAAAAAAATTTCGTAATTTTTTTACTATCACTCCGGTCTCTTCAATTCCCATAATTTATAGATCAATGGATTCGTTATTACACCAGGAATGCGATTTGGATAGTCTCAAGTGAGGGAACTGGCCCAAAACTAAGTTAGGACATGAAGTTTGTTTGGGGTATAAGTGTGAAAAAATACCCTAAAATGCGGGTAATTCCTTCAGTAGAGACTATCTAGGGCGCATTCACGATGTAAAAACAAATCCATTGATATATAAATTATGGGAATTGTAGAAACAGCCAACATGAGTGACCTAAAAGGTATATATATATATATTTATATATATGTAGTAAAACGAATACTATATCAGTGGCGACTCGTGGTATAAATGTATGGGGGTGCGATTTCATAAAATTGTACGACAACACGGACTCACAATAGGCTAGCGCGAATCCAACTGCCGCTCACAAGAGTACTTGTATTAACATATGCGGCTATGCCAGACGTACAATTCTAGTTAATTACAAATAAGTAATAATTTCAATAAAATACATATAAATGGCTTATATCATTATTACTGAAGTAACTATTAGTAAAAATAAAGTTATTATAAAAAAATTCGCGATTGTACTTATATTTTCATTACAACAGTAAAATATAATTTATATTTACTTGAGCGAAAAACCTATCACTCACTCCATTCGGCTGCAATATTATTTTGTATTCAAACAGCGGTACGCTGTTTGAAGCTATGCTATAAGTTTAGAATATTATGTACTGTATAAAGGCTTACTCAAAATGCCTCATGAATCAAGATATGCCACATGAATTTTTAAAATATATTTCAAGAATATTTATTTTAATATCTTAAAATTAATATATTTTTTATCTGTTAAATTAATATTTATCGTTTCAAGCAAGGGGGAGCGACCGCTCCATCGCTCCTATACGCCAGTCGCCACTGCTGTATATATTCACTGGGATCTTTCCCATTTGACTACCGCCATTGAAACAATTAAACTCCAGCCTTCTTTAGTTAGCTTTATAAGGCTAACTAACAAAAATATCACGACCTAACCTAACCAATCGTCAAGGTCGTACAGTTGACCTAACGATTGGTTAGGTTAGGTCGTGATATTTTCGTTAGTTAGCCTTATAAGGCTAAGTAAAGAAGGCTGGGGGCACTCACCTCTTATGTTTCAATGGCGGCAGTCAAACGGAAAAGATCCATTCACTGTATATATTATATATACCATAAAACTAAACACTACTAACCTAACCTAACCTTGCGTGTTCCCCTTCTCCGTTTCTTATCACGCACCGACCTATGGCAACGAAATGCTTTTCTGTTTTTATCGAACACACACTTATTACCACAAACAATATCTTCCTTGTTTTCCTTAGGGCAAATAAATTCTTTTAGCAGTACACCGTGTTCTACATAAAAATTAAATGCAGCCTCTTCATCATCAAAAATTTGCATGAAGTTAAACACACTGAATAATTACAACCATCGCAAACCGACGCCATCGTGACACTAAAATCTTATGAGTTCAGGTCAAACCACCCAATTTTGTTAGCGGTACCTTCCTAACCTTTGTGGGATCAGCCATTTTATCACTCCGAAAAACATGATCCCCGATTTTATTGCCAAAAAAAAATTTATTAACATTAATTTTATAGCTTTAATCAGCATTTGCCTTCATATTGTACTTAATAAAAGTTGTTTAAAAAAATGTAGAGAGTCTTATGGTAAACTTTATTTTCAGTTTCCAGAGACTGGACTGATAGTAAAAAATTACCTTTTTTTTGTTCCCCAGTGTTATCTATGAAGTTAGGCAGAACTTAAGGACCTACCTGATCTATGATCTAGACTGCCCATGGTATAGTTAAATTTTAACTAGGGTATATAGCTATCAATATGGGTAGTATATTAAGTTCTTTGGAATATTTTTAAGCCATTCAAGTATTTGTATACCAGTAGCTTAATTTTACATCCTCTTTTTCTGTACACCAATTTCTTAAAAGCAGAGTTTTAAGAGATATACCTAGCCTATGGTATATATCAATAACTAACCTAAACAAATTCTAAATTTTTTTTTAATTTTTCAGGTAAAATCTTATTTTAATACAGTAAATTAAATTCAAAAAATGATTTAATAATATTATTTATACTATCAAAATAGTATATCGTTTAATTAATGAAAAAAATTTTTGGAATAATTTTTTAATTTACCATATTTTACATTAATTATATTAATCTAGGTTTAGGATTTAAGTTATTGACTACCTAGTTAGGTCAACTGTACACCCTTGATGATCAGTTAGGTTGTCGTGATATTTTCAGTTAAACTAATGAAAATATTAGGGATGTACCTATATCGCTTTTTAGCCAGTAACTGATACCAATATTTAAAAACAGTATTGGCCGATAACCAATACAACATCCAGCTAGGGTTTATTAGTTTGTCATATTTTTGTAACATTCGTAATTTATTTTCTGTGTTGAAAATTTGGCAACAAAGCAATAATCCTTTTCATTAAAGATGGCAACACTGCATTAGATGTCATAGTTTTGTTTGTTGTTCAATTGGACTGCGGGTCTATGTTGGGCTTAGTAAATGTGTTTTTAACCAGCTAACTGGGTTAATATTGTGAGCTATGACTACAAGATAGGTTTTTGGTTTTCTAGGCTTTATACCTATTTCTCAAAGGATTTACACTTGTCAATATCCTGACCTATTTAAAGGTGTGTATTAATAGCATAATTTTTATATATAATATATATAATTATATATATTATTACATATATTTGAAGTGATAAAACAATAAAATATTAAAATTTCATCCTCTAAATAGTCTTTTATTCATAATTTCAGAAAAATCATAGCTACTTTTGAAATATCAGCCAATACCAATATCGATAAAAATCTACCAATATCACTGATACCAATATCAATAAAAATCTACCAATATCAATAAAAATCTACCAATATCACTGATACCAATACCGATATATCGGTACATCCCCACAAAATATCATGACAACCTAACCAATCATCAAGGGCATAACAGTTGACCTAGCCATCTTTAATTTACCATATTAAAATAAGATTTTTACCATTTTTCATACTACCTTCCTATTTCAATGATGGTGAAAACTATTCCTAAAAATAAGGTAGGTCTGATATAAGGAGTATAATAGGGTCTGATTAAATTTTCAATACTGTACAAATTCAGAAAAAGGCTCCACTGAAGCATTTCAATTATAATGTAATCAATACTCCAATTATTCTTATCCATTATAAATTTCCTCCCAAATCCCATTTATACTACAAATATTTCATAGTATATATTTATGTAAAACTATTATATTCAAAATTAATATGGTATTATTATGATACAAAAAATTTCTGAATCATTAGTCAAAATCACTAATAAGTATATAACTACATCATTTCAGCCTATGTGCTATTTAGCAGTAAAGAAGTCAATTTAATTAAAAAAATAACATCCACATACAAAATAAAAAGTACACCTACTCAATCAAGTCACATAAGGGCCAATTAAACTTTAAAAATCCAAAAGACTATGAATTTATGTAAATTTATTTAATCACCAATACTTTAAAACCTTTTGATGACTCATAAAACTAAACATTGAGCAATCTTTTTTAAATAGAAGCCTTGTATTTTCATTCATTAGCTATTACCATGAGTAAAAAACCTGCTTCATTCAAAAGGATACTGCAGAGGAATTTCATTTATATACAGTATATACCTGCTTGCATATATATATAAGCAAACAACCACAGGGAAAAGGAAAAAGAAACATGAAATCCAAAACACAAAAGCACTCTGATTTCATGTTTTTTTCCTTTTCCCTGTGATTGTTTGCTTATTAAAAAGGTCACGTGTTGGTCCGCGATTTTAGTGCATATATATATCATTCAATATTTTTAATAATTTTCAAATTATAATTAGGCCTACACCTTTTATAATAGTTTCTTCCCAAGAAAAAACTATCTTACCTTCATAAAAATTGAATATGTATCCTATCCCCCCCCCCCATCTCCAAACTTATTGTGAGATGAATTCCAAATATATTTGTGCTTTATGAATAGCTACTATCAAAGTTATCCAACTGGGCAAGATTTCTTCCCAGAAAATTAATATTAAAATTGAAAAATTTTACAAATTTTGTCTAGATAAATATTTAAACTAAAAGATAGAAATTAGTACTACTTCATGAAACTTTTAATAAGTAACAATTCATTATAATGTAGAAAATGTATAGTATATTTCATAGATTTTAAGAAGTAATTTGTAAAGTAATGACAAATGGTACTTCATTTATGTAACTACTAGCTACTGTTTTTCCCTTCTCAACTTCAAGCTACAGCCATTTTCTATACAGTAGTCAGTAATTATGTCGCAAATGACATGGCCTGAAGTTGAAATAAAAAATATATTTTTCTAGTATATTTTGGTATGCTGTTCAAATATAACCATTTCTTTTGCAAATGAACAGAAATGTGTTTGGGCCATGCAATGACAACTGTATTTTTGTTAATTTGCACAAGAAATGAAGGTCATATTCTAACAAAGCACACCAAAATACACTTTAAAAACATTTTTGACTACATTTTATACAATAAAGCATAACCTTACATGTTCAGAGATCTCGTAAATGACGCATTACCACAGGAAACATGCAAAACACCTCAAAATTAACCAGAAAAGTTTGCTCTCATCATTTCTATTTAAACTAATGAAAATATCAAGACAACCTAAACAATCATCAAGGGCGTACAGTTGACCTAACCAAGCATTCAATTAACCTAACCAGGCATTCAATTAATCATTTAAGGCACATGATGAATCAAGTTCTCAAAGTTGAAACCACACAAACAGCACATCATAATTCTATCAAACACCACCAAACTGAATCCAATTAGAAAAAAAAAAAATAGCCAGAACAAAAACCAACAAACTAATCAAGTTGCAGAGTAACATGACGTCATACCACGCCCTGACTACAAATACACTAACACACACACACACACACATATATATATATATAACCGTATTATTATTATTTTCTACAATAGTTTGCACAAAAAATGAGTGAAATGTGAATAAAGCAACTGAAACTACCTCATAAAAAGTTGTGATTTACAGGTCCAACCCATGTCATTTAAAACATATTAACCCAGTAGTCTACTACCATCATCATTAATGGGAAGATACTTTATTAATGTGATGAGCCTCCTCCTAGGATATCAGGAATAATCTGTCAAGAATATTAACCACTTCTTAGTCTGATATACAGGGTGATTCAATAAAATATTACATTTGTCATTTAACATAAGTGACATTTTATTGTATCACCCTGTAGCTATTTATACCAATTCATATTTTTTTATTTTCAACTAACTAATATGGTATTGGCTATCCAATCAATAAATAAAATACAATAGCTACAAAGTTTAACTTCATTCAAAGCCTGGTAAAATTTATATTCAATAACTTCTGCCTTCCCTCAAACTTTTTAATATAGTTACTACCTAAAAATAAGAATAAAAAATCTAAACTTACTACCTATTAAACAGTAAGTAGGCCTACTTCTATTTTATACATATCCCAAAAAATAAAAAATGGAAGAGTAAATTTTTTTTTAAGGTTTCTGTAAAATGGATTGTATATAGGTCTAAGCAGTATGAAAGTGTTAGTCTACCATACCACAACCAAGAAAATTAAAAATAACCAATTATATACATATAGCCTCAACTTCAGCCAAAGCTTTACAAACTACATTCCCATTCTATAGTAGTCTACAAACAAGGCATAGTTAATACAACTACACAATCTAGGCCTACTAAAATTAGCAAGTGAGGGTAATTATTGAATGTTTCACCAATACTGAAATTAATATCCAAAATATACTTTTCTAATGTAGTTTGGTGTGTTCTGTTCAAATATGACCTTCATATCTTGCGCAAATAAACCGAAACAAAGTTCTGAAACTATTGGTGAAACATCCAATAATAACCCAAGTGAAAATGATTTAACTATTGTAACCTACTTTAATACTGCACAAACCCATTTAAAATTTTAATTTCTACATAGACCATTTTATTTTCTATATTAATCTACATTTAATTCCCAACCTATTTAAAATCTTAAATGAAATATGTAGGCCCAGCAACTACAAGCATCCTACAATGGTTTTCATTAATTTCTTGAGAAAAACAAATGTACTAAATTTTATAAGACTTACTTAGAGCCTATGATTTATGTTAAATAGCATAGGCCTACTAGGTAAACTACTCAAATAACTCTATCATAAATAGTTAGACGTGTAACTTTACATAAGTAAACATAAATAAAGTTACAAGTCAAACCACATTTACAATGATTGGGCTAATTTTCATTCAAATAAGTTTTAGCTCTAAATATGGGCCTGGATTAATAAATTAATCAAATTTAAATAGAGACTCAGGCCAACTTCACTGTATATAAATTAATCGTAGCCTCTTTAAAAACTTGCGAGAAAAGTCCAGGCTAACACAGGCTAAAATTCCAGATGCAGTTCAGAGAGAGTCCACAGACCATAATTACCAACATTATCTTACCTAAGCAAACCTAGGCTAGCATACCCTAATCTAAAGTCTGTTTGGGAACTGCATTTGGCATGTGGAATTTCGCCCAAAGCAGCATAGGTAACGATTTTTAGTTTAAGCACCAACACCCAACTTAAACTTAAGGCCGAAGTTCAACCCCAAAATGTCTGGCCTAGCTTCAATTCTTCAAGAAAACTAAACACAAAATGACCAAGCCCCGATGGTTAATCCTGAAACACTAATTACCGAAAGTAACGTAATTTGGCAGCAGATACAAGTAACTGAGTAGGTCTGAGTCATTAAGTAACTTAAATTAGGGCGAACAAAGCTTCGGCCTAAATAGGCCTTGCTAGGATAACGTAAGTTAGGGCTAGAGTTAGGCCTAGCCTAACCTAAATGTACTTGTAGAAATTTTGAAAAATAAACGTTAGATATTCAATGACGAAATAAATTATAACAATGATTCCAAAAAACAGCGTTCCTCATGTTTGGAAATCATGAATATAAAATTTTAAGGAATTCTAATACACCCATCACAAGCTAAGATGGCCGACTTTCGATTACTAGACGGTGAACTGAGTGCGCGCGCCATAGTACATGCACCCAGCATCAATAATGCTTTAAAAACATCAGCACACTAATATTATTATATTAATGTAAGCACTATCGTAAAATGGAACTTTATTCATCCCCTACTTTTACATCCATATTTCATGAAAGCACCACCGTAAAATTATTGGAACCTCGGAAACAGGTAAAATTCCGGTTCGATATACACTACTTTGCAATTTTATTAGTATATTTAATTCATTGATGAAACCGAGAAATAACGAACCATTTATTAAAATAAATTATCACTCTCTTCGAAATATGCTAGCATTTATTAAACTAAAAATGATTAAATTAAGCCAAATTAAATGTTTGACTCAACATTTATCCACCTGTAGGAATGACGTCATGCGAAATTAGAGTTTACCGACTTCTGTAGTATTAACCTTACTTGACTTTAAAAAGATTAAAATAAAAAAATATTATTAGCTCACGAAAACAAATTGTGTGTTTGGAAAGAGTATACAAGTTTTCAGAAGAGTTGATTTTATAAATTCAAATACGTCTGCGAAATAACCTTAAATTTTCATACATTAAAATTAAGCAGTCTTTAAAAAGCTACCCTGAAGGTTATAGGGCATACCTGTTGGCATTGCATGTAGGCTTTTTGTATGTGCTCATATCAGGATGTATTTTTAGAAATTAAAGTTTTCATTAACATGCAGTAAAGTGTGATTAATTATATAGACACTCTATAAATCATATAAGTGTACAACAGTACAAAGAACCAAAACTTTTCATATAGGTTTCTTCACCTAAAAAATTATAAAGTCCTGATTAAAAAAAAAAATCCTTTGACCGAAAGAGAAATTTTCATGAATGAAGTGGGTGTGGTTAAAAAAAAATATTTTGCCTCTACTATACGGCATATGCACTGCTATATAGCTATGCACTAATGTTTTCATATCTATCTGGTTATCTGCGTAAAAGTATTTAAAAACCATGAACACAAAGTTCTGATGTAAAATATACACCACTATAAGGATAAGTGTTTCCAGAATTTTAAGAAATTAATATGATCAAGTGGTTTACTCCTATTCTCACTCTCATTCACGGCTTTCAACTTTGGTCCAGGTTAGGTCAAAGCCTACCTACCTTAGGTAGGCTTTGGTTAGGTTAGGTTAGGTTAAATTAAATTAAATTAGGAAACATTAGCCATTCCCATTAATCGCCTTTATCGCGAATGGAAATGGGAATGACATTGAATGGGCAGTAATCGATCAGGTGATTTACTCATGAATTTTATTATAAACGCTAATATTTCATTTAAGAAACTGAAAGGTAATAAGATAATATATACAGATAACTCGAGAATCGTCGCACTAATGGGGCGGTCGGGGTGTACGACGAAGCGAAAAGTGCGACGATGCGGAGGTTCATTTTAATATAAAATATTGTACAGTGTGACTGCAACTTAACTAACATCTGGGGCCCAGAGAAAGGCAGAAGATACCGAGCCAGGCACCACATTGGACGCCGAGCCGCTATCGTACTCCAGACGTGCGATAAGCATTCAAAATTTAAAAAAGCCGGGAAAATGGGAGTGTGATGATGCGGAGGTGATGTACGATGATTCGGAGGTTATAAAGGGTGATCCAGAGAAATGGGACCCAAAAGAAACCCCTGTAACTCTTAAAGTATAAGTCCTTTTATAAAATCATACGCATCATTCGAAAGAGGATAGTTACAAGTTTGTACAGGATTGTATAGGTTTTGACAATACAAGACAAGATACAAAACAAAATAAAAGTGTTAGTTAAAACTAACCCTTCAAGATGACTGCATGGACTGTGGAACAGCTGCGTTTCATAACTGAGCAATATTATGAGCATGGAAGAAGTGTAGTTTCAGCTCAAAGATCTTTCAAGACAAATTTTCAGATGTCAAAATCACCGTCTGAGAAAGTAATCCGTCGGTGTGTCAGAAATTTGTCCCTAACTGGCAGCATTGGAAAAAGAAAACCAACTGGAAGAGTTCGCACAGCAAGGATAGACGAGATCATTAACAGAACTCATGAAATTGTACAGGATAATCCTAACATAAGCATCAGACGTGCTTCTCAGCTGTTAGGAGTTGGATATGGAACAACACACCGTATATTCAAGCAAAATTTAA
The DNA here is from genome assembly GCA_023014485.1 of Bathynomus jamesi. Classification (NCBI taxonomy): domain Eukaryota; kingdom Metazoa; phylum Arthropoda; class Malacostraca; order Isopoda; family Cirolanidae; genus Bathynomus; species Bathynomus jamesi. The sequence continues at coordinate 73,904 of JAJOZX010007400.1, forward strand.
TGCTCTTTCCATATAAAATTCAAACAGTGCAACAACTAAACGATGGAGATTTCGCACGAAGACGACAATTCTGTCAATGGATCCAACAGAAGGTAAATGACACCACCAATTTTCTAGCAACTTTGATTATGTCAGACGAAGCCCATTTTCTCTTGAATGGAACTGTAAACAAACAAAATTGTCGTTTCTGGGCAACAGAAAATCCATTGAATATTACCGAAGTCCCGTTGCATAGTCAGCGTGTAACTGTTTGGTGTGGTCTTACTGCATCTCAGATCATAGGGCCGTACTTTTTCGAGGATTCCACCGGAAACACGGTCACTGTAAATGGTGATCGCTACGAAAAAATGTTGACCGATTTCCTTATTCCTAAATTAAGAGATCTTTGTCTAGAAAACCACTGGTTCCAACAAGACGGAGCTACCTGCCATACCACGAGGAACTGCATGGCAGTTTTGCGTCAAACGTTTCCAGGCGAGTTAATCTCAAGATTTGGAGACGTTGAATGGCCCGCAAGGTCTCCGGATTTTTCTCCCTTAGATTATCATCTCTGGGGATATTTAAAGAGTAGGGTCTACAGAAATAACCCAACGACCTTGCAAGAATTGAAGGCCGCCATCACAAATGAGATACAGGCCATACCACCGCACACTCTTGCAAAAGTGATGCAGAATTTACAAGCGAGAACACTGGAATGCTTGGCAACTAATGGAGCACATTTGAAAGGAGTCATTTTTAAAAAATAAATATTTCATAATAAACTTGTAACTCTACTCTTTCGAATGATATATAGTTTTTATGAAAGGAATTAAATATTAAGAATATTTGGCTTTTTTTTATGGGTCCCATTTATCTGGATCACCCAGTATATAAAGGGATTAATGCAAAAAGCGGATGTCCACCGATTCGCGAATTATATATATATATATATATATATATATATATATACAGTGGTGGGCACCGTTAATCAAAAAGTTAACTTCGATAACGATAATCCGTTAACCCCAATTTTTAACTCCGATAACGATGATCCGATAATTTTACTACAAACTTAACGGAAGTTAACGATAATCCGTTAACGATAACTATTTCTTTACTAACATTTAAAAAATCAAGGAAAAAAGCTTTAAAACCCATAGAAAATGTTTATTTATGCAAAATCCAACAATAAATAGGTATTTAACTGTATTTTTATCAAGTTTTGCAACTTTTTTGCTTAATAACTTTTTTTTTTTATTTTTAATAAAAAATGTACTGATTACATGTTTTGAAACCCTTGTAACCACTAACCATTAACTAAATTTTAATTTACCAGAGATTATTATGGCGGGAACTGAAAGGTAAAATTAAATTTTAGGCACATTTATTAAAGACTATGACACAATGTGCTGGTTGCCCTTCAGAAAGACCAACTTCTCAAAGTTAGGCCCAACTGCCAGTCTTGACCTCTTGGGCCTCAGGATGTCCTTGCCGAGAGAGAAGAGCCGTTCTACTGCGGCAGAGGACGGAATTGGCAGACTGAAGTTATGGCGGTTTGAATTCATTCGCGGAGCGGTGATCTTCCGTGAATGACTCCTCGCAGTTAACGTGTTAACGGACTTTAACAGACTAAATATCGAGTTATCGGAAGTTAACTGGTCCGATAACGATAAATGGAAATTAACTTCCGTTAATAGTCCGTTAAAAAAAGTTAACTTCGTTAATTAACTGTTATCGGATTAACGCTTTAGTGCCCAACACTCAGAGCTGGGCAATAAATACATTGAATGTATTGAATGTATTTAAATACTAAATACATGGGAGAAATGTATTTAAATACTAAATACTAAATACATTTTACGAATGTATTTAGATACTAAATACAAAATACATCAATTGTATTTAAATACATTTGTAAATACATTTTAAATACATACAAATTTGCTTGTTGAAGCCATGACACGCACACGATAAAGAAATCAACCGCTTTCGACTTAGAGTGGCACACAACTGATTGAACTGACAAGTTGGAACATGAACCATGCTGTACTACACTGTCGACGCGTCGTACTGTGCTAGTACAGAACGTGTATTAAACCAGTAAAAGTATTTACATTTTTATATTTTGAGTATTTAAATACATTGTATTTAAATACTCATTAAAGTATTTAAATACTATATTTAAATACATGAAAAACAATGTATTTATAAATACAGTTCTAAATACACAAATGTATTTAAATACAAATGTATTTAAATACTGCCCAGCTCTGCCAACACTAGGGATTGTCGTTTTGAGTCATTTTGTTTATCCCGGGATTCCGGGATAAAATCTGTCTTCGTCCCGGGATCCCGGGATTTCCCAGGATTTTTATTTTATATGTACGTATTTAAATTTTTTATACTTTTAAAAAGGAATTAATATAAAAATTATAAAGATTTCATCATTTATTTATTTAAACATATTCCATTAGGTAACTATGAGTGTGAAATAACTAGCTTAAAAGACAGTTGAGTGCAACAAGACAGCTATTTGTAAGAAAATCAACACTTGTAAAGAATAATATCCTTGTAAAGAATAAGCATGCTCGTAAAAACACAAAAACAACTCAACATATGAAAATGCAAAACATAGCGCATTTAAAAGAACTAATTTTTGACTATAATACGAACGTAGAAAACATAGACAATTCACACTCTTATCACTCAGCCGAGTTCTAAGTTTAGTTATAAACAGTCCTGCAGCTGAAAAAGCTCTTTCCGCTTCGACACTAGTTGGTGGTATAGACTCGAGAGCATTCATTATTTTGATTATGTTAACTGTTTTTTCACCAGTTGCGTCAAATATGTCGAACTCCTTGGAGAAGTTCTTTGCAATTGATTGAGCTTGTGGCCGCACACTAAGGGTGTGTGACGACACTTGCGATTACTGTATGATCATGATACAACATGTATGATCGTGTAAACAGGGTATTTATACTATATATACTAATTATTATGTAAGTAATTAGCACCGGGATATCCCGGGATGAACGAAAAAATCCCGGGATATATCCCGCACATAAAATCAACCAGGATCCCGGGATCCCGGGATCTCGGGATCCCGGGAAACAATCCCTAGCCAACACTGTGTGTATATATATATATACACATATATATTACACAAAGACCGAACATGGAATAAGGAACTCTTCTGGGAAAATTAAATCCACTCTAGTTCGAAATTTTCGAATAAGTAATGGTAAATAACAAATACTATAGTTTTCTTTTTCATGATGTTAGCCCGACGTGGGCAACGGGTCACTCGCAAAGAGGCTGCAAAATATAACTTCCCTCACCAGCTAGCTCTCTGCCAAGCAGATAGGATCCAGCTTTGGGACAGGATCTAGAATCCTCTCTGCTTGGCAGATAGCTGGTGAGGGAAGCTATATTTCGGAGCCTCTTTGCGAATGACCCGTTGCCCACGTCGAGCTAACATCATGAAAAAGAAAAACTATAGTATTTGTCATTCACCATTACTTATTCGAACTATAGTGGATTTAATTTTCCCAGAAGAGTTCCTTGTTCCATGCACAGTCTATGTGTAACATAAAAGATCTCAGGGGACCATTCTGAGTTCAATCCCATATATATATATATATATATATATATAAAGGGCGGATCTAGGCATTTCAGTAAGGGGGAGGTCGAAAGAAAAAAGGGCACAGTACTAAAAATTGTTTTTTAGTACAGACCATCAATGAGCGCGTGTAAAACGAGTTGTATTGTTTTATTAGATCAGTCTCATTCAAATATGATACAAAATAAAAATCTAATTTGGGTACAACAATTATCACAGAAAATTTTTCAAACAATTACAAATATCTTGCCAATTAAAAGAACTATCTGGTCCTGCAGCCAGGACGGACTTTCCAAGAGGGAGGGGGTGTGAAATTGTAGAAAGGCAGACCTTTTGGTGCAGCGACCTAGTTATAACTATGGCTACAAAAGTGGACCTTTCCTGTCAAGGGGGATCGTTCGACCCCCGTGGCTACGGGCCTGCTATCAGAATAAGATTAAGATAAAAATAGTGATATGACTGCACCAGTACCAAGGGCACCTATGAAAACCACTACAACTACAAATTTGGAAGTACAGATAAAGACTCAAAATAGAATTTGAATAAAATAAAATAATTATGATCTATTTACAAAAACAAAATTTGTTTTCAGAGGCATACACATTCAATAGGGCACTTGCAAAAAAATTGAGGGGAGGCCCGAACGTCGCCGACCCCCCCTCCTCTAGATCCGCCCTTTTATATATATATATATATATATATATATATATATATAGGAATATAAAGACAAGAGACAACTCTCAACATTTATTGGCCAAACGTTTCGGTCCACTCAGGGGCCATCTTTAGTGACTAAATGAAAGCTTCAAAATTAGAAAAACAACAAAAAATCAATAATATGACTAAAGAAACAAAAGTAGAAAAAAATAAGATAAATATATATACTATACATAGTTATAAAACATAATACAATAAGCAAAATAGTTAAAAAATAGCTTAAAATTTTTTCTGGATTATAAGACAATAAAACAATAAAAGTCAAAGCCATTAAAAATAAAACACCAGGATAAACTAAAATTTAAAAGGTCTAACCTGGATGGTAAGAGTTGTAAATGACAACTGGAGAGAAAGGAAAAGAGTAAGGACCTAAATTAGTGCGTTAGTTGTGTTGAAAAAGGTGTTGGTTGGTTGATTATGAAGTATGTAATTTTATCGAGGAAAAGCTGTCATTTAATTGTGGATTTAATTTCCTGATAAAGAGGGTGTTGGTTTACGTCGTCGTCGTCGTTGGCCTAGGCAAGCTACGGCTTGGGACCGTAGCGCATCTATCCGGTATAGGTTAACCTGGATGATGTAGCCATAAGCACTGCCGCTAGTTAAGTGCCAACCAGTGATTATCTCACTAGCCGTATTGAGTCCGTTAGGCGAAACTACGACAGTACCAAAGGTGGAAAATTAACCTTTGGTTTTCTATTATTTATTTGTAAATGGACATGGTATTAGATTAAAATAAATATTTGAATATAAATAATTAACTGACAATTGTGATATATATTAATTATGTTTACATACAATAAAATAATATAGTATACATAAAATTAGTATTAATGTGGTTCACAATTGAATTATAATGGGGTAACTAATTTAAAATGAATTTATAACTATTCCGAAATTCAAGACGGTAAAATTAACATTTATCTTGAAACTAAAATAAGAGTATTCACTACACACTCCCCCACCAGAGAGGAAGTTCAAAGAGTTCCGAACGACACAGATTTCCGCTGAACCTTTTGGTAGCTACTTGTACCTCACTTAAGGTTGATTCCAAAAACGCAGGCTTAAGACGATCGATAGAAACCTTGTCGACCTTGGAACCGCGCTGGATGAGGAATGATTTGCGCGTACGTCGGAGAACTTCATAGGGTCCGTCATATGGACATTGGAGAGGCCGTTTTGGGACAGGTACACGAACGAAAACGTGGGTGCAAGACTGGAGGGCTGGGGAAATAAAGATGTTCTGTTGGCTAGTCAATCGAGGGGGAACAGGCTGAAGGGACTGCATGTGAGAGGAAAGTGTTTGAGCGAATTCCGTAGGATCGCATGACTTATCCCCTGCAGTGAAGTAGCCACCTGGTAGCCGCAGTGTTGTTCCATAGACTAGTTCAGCCGCTGTAGTCTTCAGATCACTCTTAAATGCAGAGCGAATACCAAGCAACACGAGTGGAAGCTTATCCATCCAATGGGAGTCTTCGTGACACATAAGGGATGACTTCAGCTGGCGATGGAAGCGTTCGACGAGGCCGTTAGCTTGCGGATGATACGCACAGGTATGCGCATGTACTGTACCCAACAAGCTGGTAAACTTCTTCCAAAGCGAAGACTCAAATTGGCGACCTTGGTCAGTGATGACTTTTGTCGGCAATCCAAATCTTGATACCCATCCATGAAGAAAGGCTCTTGCAACAGTGTCCGCTTGGATATCAGGAAGTGGGATGGCTTCAGGCCATCTGGAAAAGCGGTCGAGACAGGTGAGCAGATAACGTTGGCCTTGAATTACTGGAAGAGGGCCAACAATGTCTACATGAATTACCTCAAATCGCTGGGATGGGGGCGGGAATGCGTCAAAGGGGGACCTGGTGTGCCTTTGGACTTTGGCACGCTGGCAGGCAAGGCACGTTTTGGTCCAATGTTTGACATCCTTCCGCATCGAGGGCCAAACAAAGCGAGAGGTAACCAGGTGTTGCGAAGCACGGATACCAGGATGGGAGGGCTTATGAAGATCCGTGAAGACTGCTTGTCTGTGACATGGAGGGACATAAGGGCGAATAGCAGCTGTTGATACGTCGCAATAGAGGGGCACAGACAATCCTGGCATACTCATTTTCTTGAGGGAAAGTGAGTGAGTGGAGTCTTCTCTGAGCAGGTCTTGTAGTTCCGTATCCTTATCTTGATCCTGTGCAATAGCATTCCACAGTGTAGAGCTGAGGGTAACAGAAGTAATCTCTATCCTTGAAAGTGCATCCGCTGGAGTGTTCACGACACCTTTGATGTGGCGGATATCTGTGGTAAATTGCGAGATATAATCGAGTTGCCTGATGACTCTGGGAGAGTGGTTACAGCTGTTTTTATTGAAGACAGTGACCAAAGGTTTGTGGTCGGTAAAAACACAAAACTCTCGGCCTTCAAGGAAATGTTGAAAATGCTTCACGTTTAAGTAAATAGCAAGAAGTTCACGTCCGAAAGCACTATAACGCGTTTGGGCTGGCTGCAGCTTTTTCGAGTAAAACGCGATGGGTGCTTGTTGACCGTTAATGGTTTGTTCCAACACTCCACCGATCGCAACATCTGATGCATCGACCGTCAGAGTTAGGGGGGCATCACTGATAGGAAATGACAGAGACAATGCACTATTGATAGCATTTTTGGCATTGTCGAACGCCTGTAAACTATCGCTACACCATAACAATTTCGTTACCTTGCGTTTGTGTGTGATCATAGCGTGTAGAGGAGCAAGAACACTAGCACAGTTTTTAATGAACTTGTGGTAATAATTTACCAAACCTAGGAACCGACGTAACTCACGCTGATTATTTGGCATTGGGTAATTTTTTATCACGTCACACTTGTCCTGAAGGGGGGTAATTCCGTGCTGCGAAATCGTGTGACCAAGAAATTCCAAGGTTGGCTGTGCAAACACACACTTAGATGCATTAATAGTAACACCGTATTGTTCTAAGCGTTGAAAGAGGAGTGAAAGATGTTCCTTATGTTCCTCTTCCGTTGAGCTGGCCACAAGCAAATCATCGATGTAGGCATAAACAAAGTCTAAGCCTCTGGTGACCTCATCTATAAACCTCTGAAAGGTTTGCGCAGCATTCCGTAGCCCGAACGGCATCTTCAAAAATTCGAATAACCCAAATGGTGTACAAACTGCAGTCTTGGGAATATCCGAAGGCTCTACGGGAATGTGGTGGAAAGCCTTAACGAGATCTATTTTACTGAAGATAGATTTGCCGTGGAGAAGAGAAGTAAAGTCTTGGACATTTGGTACCGGATATCGGTCCGGGATGGTTGTCGAATTCAAAAACCGGTAATCGCCACATGGTCTCCAGTCTCCTGACTTCTTCTGGACCAGGTGTAGGGGAGAGGACCAACTGCTTTTGGAAGGTCTTATTATCCCAAGATCTATCATAAGCTGGAATTCCGATTTGGCAGCTTTCAGTTTGTCCGGGGCAAGACGTCTGGGTTTTGCAAACACAGGGGGACCTTTTGTTGTAATGTGATGGGTAATGGTGTGCTTAATGGTATCACCCATCTGCATCGGTTGAAGAATTCCTGGATATCGCTGGAAAAGGCACTGGTACATGGAATTAGGGGGAACGAGGGAAAGTGCAGAGTTCGAGGCGTCCGGAAGGGCAACCTGTTTGGCAAGAACAGAAAGCAGTGTGGCCTGGTCGCATAAGCGTCGCTTGTCAAGATCCACCAGGAGTTTGAAATGCTGGAGGAGTCAGCGCCGATTATGGGATGCTGCACTTGAGCACAGATGAAAATCCACTTGAAGGATCGGTGAAGGCCCAAGTTTAGTTCACGCGACTGAGTACCGTACGTGGGTATGCGTGAACCGTTAGCAGCGTATAGAGGCGGAGATTCCGAGTGCTTATGACCAGATTTTTGAGGAATACACTGACTGACGCTCCGGTATCGACCAAGAAATTGATACCAGAGTTCCTGTCCTTTATGAATAACAGGTTGGCAGTGCGAGTACTAGACGCCATTAGGACTCGCTGCTGGGGTTTTCCGACGAAAAATTGCAAGGGAGATGCACTTCCTAGCCTTCTTTCCAAATTTCGAGTGGTAGAAGCAGATCTTCCCGGAACTCGAACGATACCTCTTCGTAAATCTTGACCGAGAATGGCTTCTTTGCCGTTGATTTTGTAGCAGAGAACAAACGTGGTTGAGTTGTTGACTTAACTCTTTCACTTTCAACTCCAGTTCCGATTGTGTTCACGTTGTTGACCGGAGCTGTGTCAATCTCCACTACTTTGTCGGCAGTTTCTGCTAGTTTATCAACTGGAGTAGCAGGATCCATAGTGGCCAAGACACGCTGAGTTGATGGAGGAGTTTCTGCAAGAACAACTGTCTAAAGATGTCCTTATCGAAGGTTTGTGCGCGTTCGCCTAGAGCGCACTGCATAGCCCTCAGCATTTGAGTGGGCTTACGGTCTCCAAGTTCTTCTTTTGAGATTAACTGATGTAGTTTCTCACGCTCGGAGACAGTGGTGCGGCGCAGGATGGCAGACTTCAGATCGTTGTATGGGTCCTCACTCGTGGAAGTAGATACGATGACGTCACGGACTTCAGAGATGATGCTCGCTGGTAGAGAGGACAGAACATGATCGTATTTCGTCCTGCTAGTGGTGATCCTTCCCAAGTTGAATTGTGATTCCACTTGGTGGAACCAAATAAATGGATCACCCGGCCAGAAGACGGGGAGCTTTACGCTCAAGTGGGAGATGGCACCAGCGTCGTCAGGCATCTTCTCCTATGCTTGCTGACGTACAAGCAAGACGACAAGTTCCCAACGAAGGAGTGGAGGTTGAGACGAGCGCAGGCACAGAGCGCACGGGCAGGGGTGAGGGGCAGAGGGCACGAGCGACATTACAGTCTGGTCCTAGTCGCTCGGGTGAAGGGGGTGGTGGGCACGAACGACGTTACAGTCTGGTCCTAGTCGCTCGGGTGAAGGGGGTGGTGGGCACGAACGACGTTACAGTCTAGTCCTAGTCGTTCGGGTAGAAGGGTAATCCAGCTCCGGGGTCATCAATTGTTGGTTTACGTCGTCGTCGTCGTTGGCCTAGGCAAGCTACGGCTTGGGACCGTAGCGCATCTATCCGGTATAGGTTAACCTGGATGATGTAGCCATAAGCACTGCCGCTAGTTAAGTGCCAACCAGTGATTATCTCACTAGCCGTATTGAGTCCGTTAGGCGAAACTACGACAGTACCAAAGGTGGAAAATATAACCTTTGGTTTTCTATTATTTATTTGTAAAATGGACATGGTATTAGATTAAAATAAATATTTGAATATAAATAATTAACTGACAATTGTGATATATAATTAATTATGTTTACATACAATAAAATAATATAGTATACATAAAATTAGTATTAATGTGGTTCACAATTGAATTATAATGGGGTAACTAATTTAAAATGAATTTATAACTATTCCGAAATTCAAGACGGTAAAATTAACATTTATCTTGAAACTAAAATAAGAGTATTCACTACAAGGGATTCTAAAATTTTGAGATCAAGCGAATTAGAAGCAGACGACAAAATCGTAAAGGAGTCCTCAGGGCACGGGTGGTCATGGGTCTTTGAATGATGCCGAATAGCAGAGGATTCAGGAGTGGAAAGACGGCGAGAAGTTCGATAAGAAAAACCCAAATGTTTTGAAGTTTTAAGTTTTGACTGCAGGACAGTCTGCCCTACATAGCGACTTTGGCAGGTCGCACATGTACGAGGGGCGGTCAGAAAATAAGCTTACACGGAGTATAATTTCGTAACTAAAGGACCTACATTGATTATGTTTGTATCAGGTGAATTTGTTAATCATTGTTAACAACACTGCATGTCGATTCGGCTGCCATCTACCGTACATTGGTTATACGAGTCAGTTGAATATGGCGGCTCGACTGGAACAGTGCCCTGCCCAACGGGGCAGTCCAGGGCGTTTACGTTTAATGGCCGCTCGTAAACGTTCCAATGTTGAACAATATGCAGCTGCATTGATTGTTGTACCTTTTTGCATGGAGTCTGCGAGCAAAGCGCCTTTGTGGTCCCAAAACACGGTAACCATCACTTTGCTAGCGGACCTCACAATCTTGAACTTCTTTGGTCGCAGGGACCCAGGGTGTTTCCATTCCATGCTGGCACGTTTTGTTTCCGGAGTACCGTGATGAACCCATGTCTCGTCTCCTGTGACAATGCGCTCGAGAAATTCTTGACCACTGACAGACTCCGAATATCGTTGCAGAAATGACAGGGCACTGTTCCAGTTAAGCCGCCATGTTCAACTGACTCATATAACCAATGTACGGTAGATGGCAGCGGAATCGACGTGCAGTGATTAACGAATTCACCTGATACAAACATAATCAATGTAAGTCCTTTAGTTACGAAATTATACGCCGTGTAAACTTATTTTCTGACCGCCCCTCGTACATGTGCGACCTGCCAAAGTCGCTATGTAGGGCAGACTGTCCTGCACTTAAAACTTAAGACTTCGAAACATTTGGGTTTTTCTTATCGAGCTTCTCGCCCTCTTTCCACTCCTGAATCCTCTCCTATTCGGCATCATTCAAAGACCCATGACCACCCGTGCCTGAGTGAGGACTCCTTTACGATTTTGTCGTCTGCTTCTAACTCGCTTGATCTCGAAATTTTAGAATCCCTCTTTATCAGGAAATTAAATCCACAATTAAATGACAGCCTTTCCTCGATAAAATTACATACTTCATAATCAACCAACCAAAACCTTCAACACAACTAACGCACTAATTTAGGTTCTTACTCCTTTCCTTTTTCTCCAGTTGTCATTTGCAACTCCTACTATCCAGGTTAGACCTTTTAAATTTTAGTTTATTCTGCTGTTTTATTTTTAATGGGTTTGACTTTTATTGTTTTGTAATTATTGTCTTATAATCTGAATTTTTTTTTCTACTTTTGTTTCTTTAGTTATATTATTGATTTTTGTTTTCTATTTTGATGCTTTCATTTAGTCAGTGAAGATGACCCCTGAGTGGACCGAAACGTTTGGCCAATAAATGTTGAGAGTCGTGTCTCTTGTCTTTATATTCCTATTGAGGATAAGATTCCTGAAGAACACTTCTATCGTAAATATATATATATATATACATATATATATATATATATATATATATACACGAGTACAGTATATTAAACTGGTGTTAAAGTCACATTTGTATCTGTATTTGCAACTTTGTCAAAATCATGAATTATATTACATTACATTCGGAAAACATGAAACCGCTTGCATCTATTGAATAAATAATTAAAGCATGAAATTTATAGTTAAAAATGATGTTACTGAATACACTTCACAGAGGGGATAATTTTTTTAAATTACATTGTACAGTGAGCTTCATTCAGTTCTTTATATTTTATGTACCGTACTGTAAAATTTTTTAATTTTGGGAACTACTTTGAAAGAGATTTTTATACTTTTACTGTATATAGTTTCATCGTGTACACAAACTATCCATGGACTGTCCCAGGAAAGCCAGTCCTAGAAATTGAGAGTGGAAGTAGTGAGTGACGGTCTAGTGACGCGCCTGCTGTTAATTGGTTGGCATTGAGACGGGCAGTAATGCTACCAACCCGGATAAATAAGTCCCTTTCAAAAGAAAAACTGGGTCAAGCCAAATATTTACGTGCAGCGAGCTCGTCACTGTACCCCTTTCCATTTCTGAGAATGATTTAGGACAGCTCAACTATAACCTAAATATTGAGTTTTTATTTTTTCGGTTGATGGACTTATCGCCCATTTCAATGATCTTACGTGGTTAAAGAATGTAATTACCCACCTTGTAATTTGTTATAAAGTCTAAAAAAAAGTTTTTCTTATTTACAATTCATTGAAAAAAGGACTTAAAGTCTGATGTGATTAAATCTTAAAAATGTTTTCAACTTTTTACACGAACTCCGTTTTTAATAGCAGAGGGAAGGGAACAAGGGGCTATTTTGAATCTACATATATTTCGTTGACAGGAAATTTTATCGACACTCTAGTAACCTAACTTAGCCTAACCTAACGTAACTTAATCTAACCCTAAAAACTTCTTGATAAAATGTCATGTCGAGAAAATGACGTCATTTCGGTTACTTTGGCTTTAATTGGGGGCAAGCCATTCCCCTCCCACTTCCAGCACAATTAATGGTTCTGTAACCAAACTATTACTATTTTTTACATTAATCGGTAGATAAGTGGATGGCGGATTCTGACCACCCTTCTAATTTACTTTTAATCAAAACAATCACTCAAATCTTGATTTATGAAGTTAGGCAGAACTTACGTAATCTATGAAGAGGACTGCTCATGGCATAAACAGTCAAAATTAATCAATAATACAATATGGCCAGGACTTCTTTGCATTTTGATAAGGCATGATAATATATGATAATAGTCTATGTGTAATTTCGGAAAAAAGTTCGCCTCTGCCCACATAAAATTTCCATAAAGCACGAAAAGAGTTACTAATCAATAATAAAGTTTTGGTTTTGTAGTTTTTATTACTATCTCCAAAGAGAGCCCAGTAAAGTTTCAAGCTTCAAGGCCAAATTAAATAAATAGTCCAATTTTACAATGTTTTATTTAATGTTAAAATTATTGTGGAAACAAAAATTGTAATATTGTGTTTATTTTATACAAATGAATAATTATTCATTCAATTACTCATTCCAAACAAAACCCAACAAAACTATTTAGAGAGTTAAAGAATGCCCAGATAAATGTAGAAAGACCACCTGAAAAAGAACAAGTGGAGCATTTCTGGAAGAGCATCTACGAGAACGAAGTCAACCATAATGATGGTGCAGAATGGATTGGGAACCTTTACAACAGCGAAAAGGTGAGAAACATCTCAGAGATGGACATGGACAGAATAACCGTGAAAGAAGTCGAGGAGAAAATAAAAAGAAGCAGCAACTGGAAAGCAGCAGACCCAGACACGATTAAGAACTTCTGGTTGAAAAAGCTAACATCGCTAAATGGAAAACTAACAAGGTGCTTCAACAGGATAGTAACAGCAGAAGAAGAAGCACCAGAATGGTTGACAACAGGAAAAACAACATTACTACCAAAGTCCTATGAAACCCAGAATCCAAGTAAATATAGACCAATAACGTGCTTGCCAACAATCTACAAAATACTAACAGAAATCATAGCTGACAGGATCTACAGCCATGCAGAAGAAAACAACATCATAAGCCCAGAACAAAAAGGATGCAGCAGAAAAACGTATGGGACAAAAGACCAGCTGTTAATCAACAGGGCTATATTGGAGAACAGCAGAAAGAAACAGAGAAACCTAAGCATGGCATGGATTGACTACAAAAAGGCGTATGACAGTGTACCCCACTCCTGGGTGAAGGAAGTATTGAGACTATACAAGATCCACCCTACCATCAGGATCTTCTTAGAAACAGCTATGACACGATGGGAAACAGACCTAACTCTCCATCATAGTAAGGGAACTTTAGAGGTGAACAGTGTGAGAATCAAGAGAGGGATCTACCAGGGTGATTCAATATCCCCTCTTTTGTTTGTACTGGCGTTAAACCCACTCAGCCAACTAATAAATAACCTAAACAAAGGCTACGTTATGAGACCAAAGGAAAAGAACAGCCCGAGAATATCTCACTTATTTTACATGGATGACCTAAAACTATATGCCCCAAACAAAAGTGAGCTAACAGAAGAGGTCAGGGAGGTCAAAAAGTTCTCAGATGACATCTAGATGGAGTTTGGTCTTGAGAAATGTGCCACTGCCACACTAAAGAAAGGCGAAAGGTGTGAATCAGAAAACATCAGGGTGGACAATATCGTGATAGAAGAACTAGAGCAAGAGGCTACATATAAATATCTGGGGATGGAGGAATCTGAAAAGATGGAAAATGACATCATGAAGGAAAGACTGCGGAAAGAATATTCAAAAAGGATAAAGCTAATCCTAAAATCTCACCTAAACAGTAAAAATAAGATCCTATCCATAAACTTACTGGCAGTACTTGTGCTGTCATACAGTTTTGGGATAATCAACTGGACCCAGCAAAAAATCAACAAACTGGATACGATCACCAGAAAATTGCTCCATGCGCAGGTCCGGCGCCAGCCTATTTGGCGCCCTTAGCAGGACTGCAGCTGGCGCCTCCACCCGCCTCCCACTTCACGATTGGGTTTGCCCACAAAGTAATCAAGGTACCATATTGAAGAAACTATTTGCCTTACACTGATCTATTTTAATTTGCTAATACATACATTTATTATAAAATTATAAAATCATTTCACAGTTCAAGAAAGTGTCATGACCAATCAAAACAGCGAGTAAAGCGAGGCATATGTAGTAACAAATCAGAACGCTCAAAAGTGCTAAAATATGCGTGCAAAAAAGACATATCTACTGTTTTTTCAAAGCAAGAAGGGCATATGTCACATAAAAACAGTTATTCGCTTATTGACGACTCCCGGAACTCATATTAAGCCGTAAATAAGCCGAGTCGCTTATTGACGACTCCCGTCTGTGCGCGCAACATTTTTAAATCGCTTATTTACGACTCCCGTCCCTAAAGGGTTAAAGGTCGTGATAGTGAAAGTTCTATAATGACCCAATAAGATGAATAAGTTAATTATGTAAATATCAGTCAAGCTAAACTGGTGTACATACGTCGTACAACCTTTCATCATTTGTCTATGCTTCTCATTCCTTCATTATTTTTTTCATGTTGTTCTTACATAATACTATCAGACGTGCACAGGGCGGGAGGCGCTGGCGCCCCCCAGATCTTTGGCGCCCTTAGCATTTACTAACCTCGCCTAATGGAAGCGGCGGCCCTGTCCATGCGCATAAGGTCATATATCAAAACCAATGCACACCATGGCTATACCTGCCAAGGAGGGTCGGTGGATTATGTTATTTTTTATTTTATTGAGTTCAGAATCCCAGCTGAGCCGTGAACGGCCAAGCTCTGAAGGGCCAGTTTAACCTACAGCCCAAGTTAAGCTAGACTAAAAACTTACGGACTTAGAGGACCTATTAGATCCTACCTCAGGGTCGCTGACTCGATGTGGGCCTACCTTAGGCCTCAGTTGCATAAAATTAAGATAAAAAACAAACAGGGCACTATTTATGGTCTTCTTTCTAAACCTTGCAACAACAACACACCCTGCACCATTGCACGATGCAACAATCTTGTATCTAAACAACCAAACTGAATTGCAAGAGAGCTCTCTATAAGACCACGCCCTGTAAGTGCCGCATTCAACAAACGAGTAGCAAGGACGCGCAGTGCCCCCAAAAAATGATGCCACAAGAGTGCCCAAACAATGATGCCACAGCCCACAAGAGCCCAAAAATGCTAGCTCTAAATTAAGTGAATTTTTCACTAAACTTACAATTATGAGATGGATATATATACACCTTAACTTAATATATACAAGCAATGCTGCATCAATCAGCTTAGTCATCATATCGCCTTGGGACAGCAATGGCTCTTCCTCTTCTAAATTTTCTAACAGATTAGGGCTTGCGCTAATTGACCAAGTGCACAAAGCCACAACAATAGGATTAGCACAGTACATAAAGGAAGGAGAAGGAAGGCTAGTCAGATTTGTAAGAGACCATGAACGTGAAAAGCCTAAAAAAAAATCACTCTCAAAAAAGGCAAATGATTATCTAGTGGATGCTGGCATAGGACCTGAACAGCTTGAAGACATTGCAAATAAACCTCTCATGGAAAAGATAAGCACCATCAAAAGAAGGTATAACAAGAAAAGATCAGAAGAAAAGGAGAAGAACTGGGAAGAGCACAAGTTCAGCAAAGCATACAAGGAGGACGTGCTGAACAGAGCATACATAGAGAGGGATAAAACCGTGGAGTTCCTAGTAAGAGGGGCATTGAGACCAGAAGATGAACGGCTGGTGATGGCAGCACAAAACCAGGCACTACGAACAAACTGGTTCAAAAGGAATATTGAGGGCAGAAATGAAAGTGAGATGTGCAGATTGTGCTCAAAGAGCCCAGAGACTGTGAGTCACATACTATCGGGGTGTGAAATACTCCTGCACAGAGAAAACTACACAGACAGACACAATGCAGTCTGCAAGCTAATCCACTTCAAGCTGTGTAAAAAATATGAAATAAGGTTAGAAACAGAAAAACACTGGGAACATATTCCACAAGGAATAGAAGACAGTGACAAAGTGCTGCTCCTATATGATCACGAGATACCAACTGACATCAGGGTATCAGGATGCAGACCAGACATAGTTGTGAGAGAGAAGGAGGGAAAGAAGTGTCTCTTGGTGGAAGTAGGAGTCCCAGCAGACTGGAATGTGGCGAACTATGAAAGGGAAAAGGTCTTAAAATTCCAGAGACTCAAACACGAAATAAGGAGAATGTGGAATGTGGAACCTGAGATCATCCCAATAGTAGTGAGGGCAACAGGAGCAGTAAAGAAATCCACAGTAGAGTTCCTGAACCAACTTCCCATAAGTGTGACATCTGGAGAAGTTGTAGGGGAGATATTACGATACAGCACCTGTATCTTATGCAGTGGCGGCTCGTGACTTTCAGTTATGGGGGTGCTGCCTCAGAAATTGCGAACAATTGTGTCGATTATATATATATATGAGAGAGAGAGAAAGTCGAATAGATAAATAGATAACTACTCACTACTCAGTCATAAAAATAAGTAAATAGTATCATAAAATCAATTATAGGGTACTTACGCTGAACGGGTAATTTCGAATTTGCCAAAAATTTTATTTATAAACAAATTCCATTCTTCTGTTTTTATTCTGAGCGAAAAAATATTCTAAGAAATGAAAGCTATATATTGTAAATAATCCAATTATTATATAATTAACTTCAATCTCACGACAAAAATAAATGATAACGAATCATTGATAAATGCAATTCGGAAATTAAATTTCGAATTAGCAAACGATACAGCAACACAACTACCACGTCAAACAAACAAATCGGCACTGCTCTGTCCACAGTGCTTTAGATCCTCTTAAACCCGCGATTCTGACTCGCTCTTCGTACGTCCGCCACCGAGGTTTCAAGCGTTTCGAACAAAATCTGGAACTGTTAAGTACGCAGTTCCACGGGAAGGCTGAAGCTACTTTCGTGATTCATTCGTTCGGCATTGAAATAGTTTAAGGAAAAAAGGATATAATCTGATTTAAAAACTCAAAGTTCATTGAAAAAAAAACAATCAGAGAGGCCATTTTAGATATTTAAATATAAAGATCATAAGATCATGGGGGTGCTGCAGTTCCGCAGTGCCTACCGACGAGCCGCCCCTGATCTTATGCCTAGTACTAGGCTGTACCTAAAAATTCCTTAGGGTTAAGGTTTAACCCCGGAAGTAAAAACTCTCTCCATCTGGAGTAGAAAGGAAAAAACAAAAAGAAAAAGGAAGAGGGCCTATTCCAGCCTACTTTCTGAGGGCCTATTTCAGCCTACCTCTGAGAGCCTATTCCAGCCTATCAGACGCGTCCCCCAGGTTGCGGATGTGGAGAGCCCCCTACTGGGAACTCAGCAGGGAAGCCTCGAATACAAGAATAAGAGGCCGTGGACAACGGAAAAAGAAACACAATGAACTACAACCTAAGATGGAAAGCCAACGGCATGAATAGGAGTAATGGTGAATCAACCAGAGTCACTTCGCCCGGTCGCACAGGTGTCGAAAGCCGAGTACCATGTGACCGTTATCAGGAGATCGGCAAACAGGGGAATGGTCTTAACCCTCCGAACAATACCAGCCCTGGAAAAGAGGCCCAAGTCCACACTCATGCCACTCAGTATGGACGGTTACACAAAATGAGGGGCAACCTCCACAAAGTGACATGCCAGGGCTACCCCAGGAAGCCCCCATTTCACCCAACAACAAAAAGAAACGGACTAACTTCACCTACAACCCGAGAGGGGGTACCAGGACACAATGGTCAGTGGAGGAAAAGCGAGAAATACTGTGGTGTACCACCTATGCCACAAGTGAGCAGTTCCCAAAAAATGGAACCAGTGTTAGAAAATCTAGAAGAGGAAGAGCCATTGTTGTCCCAAGGCGATATGATGACTAAGCTGATTGATGCAGCATTGCTTGTATATATTAAGTTAAGGTGTGTATTATATATATATATATATATATATATATATATATATATATATATATATAATATATATATCCATCTCATAATTGTAAGGTTAGTGAAAAATTTACTTAATTTAGAGCTAGCATTTTTGGGCTCTTGTGGCATCATTGTTTGGGCACTCTTGTGGCATCATTTTTTGGGGGCACTGCGCGTCTTTTCTACTCGTTTGTTGAATGCGGCACTTACAGGGTGTGGTCTTATAGAGAGCACTCTTGCAATTCAGTTTGGTTGTTTAGATACAAGATTGTTGCATTGTGCAAGTTGTGATGTTGTTGCAAGGTTTAGAAAGAAGACCATAAATAGTGCCCTTTTGTTTTTTATCTTAATTTTATGCAACTGAAGCCTAAGGTAGGCCCGCATCGAGTCAGCAACCCTGAGGTAAGACCTAATAGGACCTCCAAGTCTAAGTTTTAGTCTAGCTTAACTTTGGCTGTGTGGCCCTTCAGAGTTTGGTCGTTCAGGGCTCAGATGGGATTCTGAACCCAATAAAATAAAATAAAATATAACAGTCATTCTTGAATACTCGTACTCCCAGAAAATGTTTTGAGTACAAGCTTCAGTAATTGAACTGCAGGTCTGTCAACCTTAACTTCATTAACATTGTTTGTTGAGGGCTGTTGTTGGGATCGTAAACTAGCAATTCCTAATGCATAAATGTACGATAAATTAGGTTCAATAGATAGATTATAAAAGGTGAGAAATGGATTTTTTCTGAATTTGAACAAAAGTACGTAATATGAACCACGAAGCCAGAACAACAGGTTTCGTTTTGTTAATACTTGTATTCACGTTCAGCCACTCAGGCATAGATTTGTTGTCACGTGATACCCACCTCTAGTCTTGCCCAATCATGTTCTTAAAGACAAATTAGCTTTTAAATAATACTAGATCTACAGTATATAAGGAAGAGATTTAATATCAGAAAATAAGCTAATATAGTTGAATACTGTAGAATAGGTAGGAAATTCTAAAAAAAACTACTGAAATCAGGTATTAATTTCTGTCTCTTAAGTTGTACGTGCAATAATAAATAAACTGAAGATCAGATGTAAAGCGCGAATGGAACATTGGAACAAGCAGAATCTGCTCGATGAAAAAGGCATCAACAGAGAGTAAGAGAGTTGAGTCAAGAAGAGTCAGACAGAGTCCTTGGTAAGAGAGTTGAGTCAAGAAGAGTCAGACAGAGTCCTTGGAAACAGTTTGTCCATCTTAAAATCCTTGTTCTCCCTTGTTAAGGTTTTTCAGTTTCTCTATTCAAGCCCATGGGAAGTAGGGCTCTATTTAAGATGAATTAAGAACAGTAAATTCATGCATTACCCCCTAGGGCCTAGGCCAACGACACAGAATCTTCTATCCGCGGCTTTAGGGTTTTTATTCATGTTACGCGCCAGATTACATCGTTTTTGAAGTCCTATTTGATTTTCGGTCAAGGTCTTGTCTCTTGTCTCTTGAATTATATAATGTAAGGGTAAAGTAAAATTAATTTGTAAACATAAGATTAAAAGTATAAAAATATTGGTGTTTCATAATAAAAATAATTTATGTTACTGGTCAAAATTAAATTCATGAGTTTAATACAACGGTTCGATAAACAATCGTAATTTACCTAGTTATGGTTCAGTGGAAAAGTAGAACTAATAGTTAAAGCATCATTGGTCACGTTACCATCCTGATTGTGGGTCTGTTGTCGTCACACACCAACCCCCAAACGGGAATAAAGATGAGTCGACGTAAAATTAAACCTCAACACAAATGTTCCGAACCCCGAACCCTTTATTGATGGCATGCTGGTGGGATAGAATGGTAACCAATACAACCTTCGTTAAACCCCAAACCACGAACCCTTTACTGTGTTTCATTATTAGACCTGGTCTCCGATATTTGCTCTATGGCGTGCCTTGATTATGTCATCAAAACTCTTTTGATACTGAATACTGTAGAATAGGTAGGAAATTCTAAAAAAAACTACTGAAATCAGGTATTAATTTCTGTCTCTTAAGTTGTACATGCAATAATAAATAAACTGAAGATCAGATGTAAAGCGCGAATGGAACATTGGAACAAGCAGAATCTGCTCGATGAAAAAGGCATCAACAGAGAGTAAGAGAGTTAGTCAAGAAGAGTCAGACAGAGTCCTTGGTAAGAGTTGAGTCAAGAAGAGTCAGACAGAGTCCTTGGAAACAGTTTGTCCATCTTAAAATCCTTGTTCTCCTTGTTAAGGTTTTTCAGTTTCTCTATTCAAGCCCATGGGAAGTAGGGCTCTATTTAAGATGAATTAAGAACAGTAAATTCATGCATTACCCCCTAGGGCCTAGGCCAACGACACAGAATCTTCTATCCGCGGCTTTAGGGTTTTTATTCATGTTACACGCCAGATTACATCGTTTTTGAAGTCCTATTTGATTTTCGATCAAGGTCTTGTCTCTTGTCTCTTGAATTATATAATGTAAGGGTAAAGTAAAATTAATTTGTAAACATAAGATTAAAAGTATAAAAATATTGGTGTTTCATAATAAAATAATTTATGTTACTGGTCAAAATTAAATTCATGAGTTTAATACAACGATTCGATAAACAATCGTAATTTACCTAGTTATGGTTCAGTGGAAAAGTAGAACTAATAGTTAAAGCATCATTGGTCACGTTACCATCCTGATTGTGGGTCTGTTGTCGTCGTCACACACCAACCCCCAAACGGGAATAAAGATGAGTCGACGTAAAATTAAACCTCAACACAAATGTTCCGAACCCCGAACCCTTTATTGATGGCATGCTGGTGGGATAGAATGGTAACCAATACAACCTTCGTTAAACCCCAAACCACGAACCCTTTACTGTGTTTCATTATTAGACCTGGTCTCCGATATTTGCTCTATGGCGTGCCTTGATTATGTCATCAAAACTCTTTTCAAAGTAAATTATTTCATTTTCCATTTCATCCTCTTCTATAAGAGTCTCAGTCTTAACATTTACTTCGGGAAGTGTGGCGGGGGGGGGGGGGATTAAGGCAGGGATATGCTGCCAATTTCTTAACAACCGGTTCTAATACAGATAGGGGTGTAAATCGGCTAGCGCAAATGGCGCGAGTCATTAAGCTAGGGGGTCTGGGATGAGCGGTAGCTCCCCCAGCGGGGTCCGGGACGGAGCCCCGGAAGCCAACGCATTTTAGCTTTTCCAAACAGCATTTTGTAACATTTTGGCAGAAATTATTCAACATATTCTTTATACTCACTAATGACATAATTATCTAAAAATAAACTATTTTTTCATCAAAAAAGAAATAAATATGAAACGACCACTGCTTGTGATACTACCTATATTTTTCTATAAAATCCCTAAAAAATGATAATACAGGGACGTGCAGAGGGGGGTACAGGGGTTTGAACTCCTGCCCTTTTTTCAGCACCCGCAAAGAGGTGCCCTTTTTTGGCTTTGAGCCCCTGCCCCTTAAATGTTCTCTGCACGGCACTGACATAATATGTACAAGCAGTGCTGCATTAATTAACTTAGTCATCATACTCGTTTGGGATAACGATGGCTCTTCCTCTTCTGGATTTTCTAACAGCCTCAGCGGAAGCATCACCAGTCAGTTAAAGAATGAAGAAAGATCCAGATGGAATCTTCAGAATATTCCTAACGGACATGGATAATGAACTTACTCGAAAATCCTTACCGGACGTAGGTGGAATCAAAGGTAATCTGTGATCGAACAGTTCACGGGTGGACGTTTGATCTGACGGTGGCTTCAAGCTCTTCCTAAGAGTAGCCCTCGTTGTATACCGCCCATGTACTGTATTAGGGTGTCAATTTGGGAGGTGAAAATTAATTTTTGCCAATTCCTTCACTGAGGGGTTTTAAAAATGTTTTTGGATGTGAAGAATTCAAATCTGCTATTATTTTTGTGATTGCTCAACACTTAGCTTGGTAAATCTACGTTTGATTAAAAAGCACATAAATTGCTCTCGGAAAACAACATTTATTAATTTTAGCTTCTCAAAATGTCAGGTAATGCTATACAAATTTTAGTTTCTCTGCATAAAACATATCCCAGTAATCATAAAACATATCCTTGTAATCATAAAACAACATTAGAAAGTAATGACATCAGTAAAAAAAAATATTTAAACAACAAGTTTCATCAAGTCTTGCTTTGATTCGTTCTTGGACATCAGCCGCCGACTTGCTTCTTGGCCTCTGATATAGCCCTCACGTTTCTCATGTGTATACACCCTGCCTGCTGCCTCTGTGACTTGTTTCACACACCTCTCTATTGACTGAGCATGACAGGGCCACTGTGGAACTTGCATAGGCTTGTCAAATAACTTCTTTACTTCCGCTGTAGTCAGTTTACATGTCAAAGGAGGTTCAAATACCCCGTCAGACCAGTCTGTCAGCTCCAACACGGAAGAAGCACTGGGGTTGATGGAAGGTGTCTTCCTGGGACGTACAGAAAGATCTCCAAGTGTGTCATCATCTCCACCCCTCATGTCAACAATCTTTTGGACACCAGCTCTCCTCTCCTCACTGTCATCTGAGCACAAGAGTGTCTGGATTATCATTTCGCTGAATGCATACCATGCTGAGCGCTTGATGGTTGGCAAAACAGCATCCACTACAGCCTTCTTTTGCAGCCTAACTAGCCGCAGCTGAAACAAGATGTGGCGTGGGCCTTCCACCCAAGAGTGTTTTACTTTGATGTTGAACCAACAGGGGTAGTACACACCAACAATGTATTCCACTATCAGCCTTAAGTTGTTGAGGGTTTTGCCTTTAAGGCCATGTTTGGAAACCCATATGCGACAAAGCCTGTTTGCTGTTGTCAACCACCTTGAATGGCTCACTGGACCAATTTCAAGAAGGGCCAGATCTGTGGGAAGTTCTCCTGTCCTTATGGCCTGTGTGATCCTATACCCGTACGCTTGATCAGTAGAGAGATCCTTTACGACATTGTCACTCAGTGAAGTAAGAGGCTCTCCAATTGAGAGTTTGGTGAATGAAGGATCAATTTCAAGTTCGGTTGCAGTGTCTAGCATCTTGCCAATGTTACCTGTCCACTTGTTGTTAGACAAGGTCTTCCCATCCAGTGCTGTGATCAAGTGTCGCAGGGGTAACTCGTTAGTGTGGAGGGCACAAACCAACCAGATCAGCTTACGGCAAAGTTTGACCTCTACCCAATGCATGGAACCACCCTCCCAGCCAGTGTTAACATTTGTAGAATCACCTCCAATGGCCTGCAGGCTTTTATCAATGCCCTTCTTCTTCATGAAATCTACAAGATTATCAGCAATAACTTCAGCAGGTTTTTCTCGTTGAGCCTTTCTCAGGAGTGAAGTGGTAGAGATATCTTCCACCTGGCTCACTGCACACAGAATAATGCTCTTCTTTGATGATGTGGGGAACTGACGATCTGAATTGTATGCTTTCAGTATAACTTTAGTTGTATCTTGACGGCCGTCAAAGAAGATGCAGTCAATTTCCCCTTCTTACAAAGATCATCAAATTCCTGATCCAGGGATCTCATAACTTTTTCTTGGGCCCTCTTGACTTTATTGTGATCAACTACAAGTCTCTTGTCTTCTTCAGTGATCAAGCCAGCATCCATAAAGGCAGCAGTGGTGATGGCAGCTGTGGCACGCAGGCCAATACCATATCTGATGCTATGCATAGCAACATTAGGTATTTCTAATGTGTTGTACTCTGGCTTTTTATTGGAAGTTGAAGACGTGCTTGGTATTTCTAATGTCACTTCATAACTTCCATCCTTTCCATCTTGAGCATCAGCTATTTGTTCTTCATTTTCATCATCAGAGAAAATTATTTCATTTGATGGCATTGAAACATCCTGCTTACTTGTCTGCTTATATTCAGCAAGCCTTCTTCTTTCGTCTTCTTGCCGCTTCTGCTTTTTGACTTGTCTGTTGTGCTCAGGTTGATCTGGCAAGCCAATCTGATGTGGTCCAATAGAACCAGACTTGTCTCTCTGACCTTTAATGAAAGCAAGTTCCTTCACAGGGATCTTCATCTCCCTAGGGCATGTACAGTTAATGTGAGTTTCGTTTTTGCAACCAGCATCTGCAAGGCAGCCAAAAGAACTGTTTGCTGGTTCCCACTTTTCAAGCACTTTAGGGTAAATGTCCTTTGCAAGACTGGCTGCTGGGTAGTTTCTCACATCCTCACCACTTTGTTCTCTTAGCAGTAGCCCATATTTCAGAACGTCTCGCAGAGTTGGGAGCTCAGAGGGCAACAACTCTCTACCAGTTCCAATTAGGTTGCTCATATGTGTGAATGTCTCCAGTCTTGTCCTCCTTTTAGAAGCCATTGTAGGTCAATTCCCACTGGTTAGGATGGTAGCACTGACGGACAAGTAATCTTCAGCACACTGATGAATATGTTTCAACCTGTGAAATAAGCAAAAACAGCAGTGCATTATATATACAGCATATATAATTATTAATATAATAATTATTATATAATTCCAGAAAAAAGTCAAAAAAGTCACTATTTTTATGTAGCTTCTTACCAAGCAAAACTAAATTATATTAAATTAACAAAAATATCTTTAGAATTCCTAAGTCATGCTGCAACTTTTTAGCACCCTTCATATTTGGAATTTGAAAGTTGAAAAATTCGACACACCCTAGTACTGTATGTCAAAGCTGCTCATACCAGGAAAACTTTCAGTTGGTTCCACTACGGAAACTGCTAAATACCTATAAGTTTCCGTAATGGTACCTACTGCAAACCTTTCCTTGGCTGGCGCAAACTTTATCTAAATGTCTGTGAATTGAGTAGAAAAAAGAAGACTCATCAACGTTTCTCATATTTAGTTATTAATTTCTGAAAGTACATTTAGCGCAGTATAAATCAACAGAATGGTAATTAGAAATGCACGAGATCATTATTAATTTTTATTGGACGTTATACTAGTTATGTTCTCTTATCTTGACACTCATGCAGATTTTTCCTTAGTTGGCCAATCTGCCTCTTTTTCTCATCCTTTTCAGTTAATGGAATATACAGTGGTACTCATAAGTATTCGTACAGAGAAATATTTCAGTTATATTCATCCTTATCTTTTGTACCATGGAAAGGATAGTTATGAAAAGTTTACTATTCGTTTGAAAAAATAAAAAAAAATAAAAAAAAATTAGTTCGACTCTAACTAGAGTATAATGTAAAACAGTAAATAATTTTAGAAAAATAAAAGAAAGTTAAAATGCGAAAATTTTCGTACATTTATTTACAAAATTATTTAATATTTTGTGTATTCACCTCAGACTTGAAGAATTTAAATTTTTTATCAGTAGTTGGCTGTTTATTGATGAGAGGCTGTTAGCAATTCTGAATTCTAGAATTTTCTCTGCTAATCTTCATGGAAGACGGATAACTGTACGAGCCATTAGTAAGCAATGGGTCTTCGTGGTAAAGAGCTGTCTACAGATCTTAAGAGAGCTGTTATTGCTGTACCCGAGTCTGGAAAGTTATATGAAGATAGGAGAAGAACTTCGAATTCCATTTACGACGGTTGCTGCAGTTGTAAAGAAATGGAAAGGTTTTGAAACAATCAAAACTCTACCAAGGTGTGGACGACCTTGCAAAATTTCAGAACGTACAGCTAGACGGATTGAAAGAATGGCTGCTGTGAATCCACGAGTGACAGCTGGTGATATTTGCCAAACATTAATACTATCTAAGATCGATGTCCATCCATCTACTGTACGTCATACATTGAGAAAGAATGGTCTGCATGGAAGAGTTGCACAAATAAACCTCTGCTACGAAAAACGCACAAAGAAGCTCGTTTAAAGTACGCCAAGGATTTACATTCTGGAAGAAAGTTCTCTGCACAGAAAAGACCAAATTGAATTATTGGGGAAGAACGAGCAACGGAAAGTTTGGCGAAAATCAAATACTTCAATTTTGGAAAAAAACATCCTTCCTTCGCCCAAACATGATAGTGGTAGTTTGTTTCTTTGGGGATGCTTTAGTGCTTCTGGTCTTGGAACGCTTGTTGTCATCAATGAAATTTTGAATTCGAAGAAATATCAGGAAATTTTCGAAGAAAATGTATAGCATTGAGTTCGGGAGTTGCGAATGGGTCGCAGTTGGGTACTGCAACAAGATAATGATCCGAAACATAAAAATAAGAGCACCATTAAATGGCTTAAAAAAATAAGAATTCAAGCTTCTCGAGTGGCCCAATCAAAACTCAAGATCTCAATTTAATCGAGAATTTATGGTTTGATTTCAAAAAAGCTGTCCGCGAGAGAAACCCTTCAAATCTGAATGAATTACAACAATTTTCTTTTGAACAGTGGTATTTAACCTGGGGGTTAGCCCCCAGGGGTAATTCAGCCTTTTTCGGGGGTGAACGAGCTGGCGCCACTGTCCAAAAGAAAGCTGAGTTATGGTTCCACTAAAACTTTGTTATTCATTCCTAATTTTCCTTTTTTCATATTTGCCATTTCAAAAGGGGAAGGGAGTAATTACAGTTTTGTTGGCTAGCTCGAGGGGGAAATGCGAAAAAGATTAAATACCACTGCTTTAGTAGAATGGGCTAAAATTTTTACCGAGAGATGTCGAAACCTTGTGGAAAAAACCCAAAACGAATGACTGAAGTCATTTAAGCAAAAGGTGGAAACACAAAGTATTAAATAAGTTTGGAAGTAAATGTACGAAAACTTTTGCGTTTTAACTTTTTTTTTTATTTTCCTCAAATTCTTTGATATATTTTTTTTTTATTTGTTAAATTTTTCCAAACGAACGGTAAACTTTTCATAACTGCTTTGTACAAAAGATAAGGTCAAATATAACTGAAATATTTCTTTGTATGAATACCTGTAATGAGCGCCACTGTACCTTGCATAACTTTATCAATTAGTTTATTAATTAAAGGCATACGGAGCATTAACAAAATTAAAGAGACACTTTTGTTTTTTTCCTTAGTTTTTGATCTGATAATAAAAGTCACTAAATAATAACAGATTTATTGATACTGTATTTAAAATTGTGTTGCTCTCTCCTTTTGCATTATGTAATGCTGACACATGTTCTGGCATTTCATTGATAAGCTTTGCCATTTGTTCTTGAGGACAACCGTCGTGTCTATTTAATTTTGTCAATTCACGTTATATAAATCAACATTTGTCATTTAATTTTAATAAAACTTCTACACAATAAAACATATGTACTTATTTATATGCAAACAAGTTTTCAGACTAAAATATCAAATAATTCAAATTCTATCACCATTTAACGAAAGAGTATGATTTTTCTACTGAACATGCAAAAATTATTAAACCTTTTTAATATTTTTTTATAAAAATAATTTTTAAGATAAAATTTATCTGAAATTATTAAAAAAATTGTTCGAAATGCTTTCCTTCCATTTCAATAACTTTTTTTATTCTTGGCCGGAATTCATCTATGGCTCGATTTACTTGTTCCTGTGGAAGCCTTCCCATTTTTAAATGATGATCTCGCATAAATGAGCGACATCTTTTATCCTAGTCCTGTAGACTTGCTCTGCTAAGTTCTCCCTATTCCGGCCAAGAATATAAAAAGTTATTGAAATGGAAGGAAAGCATTTCGAACAAATTTTAATAATTTCAGGTAAATTTTACGTTAAAAAATATTTTTATAAAAAAATATTAAAAAGGTTTAATAATTTTTGCATGTTCAGTAGAAAAATCATACTTATATATATATATATATATATATATATATATATATATATATATATATATATAACCGTTGGGCAATAGCGATCACAATATGGTAGAGTTTGTCCTCTCAGTAAGTCACTCGAAACCAGCTAACTCGACGAAAATTCCTAACTTCCAGCACGCAGACTTTAGTAAGTTTCGAAATAAATTGTCACACGTCAATTGGGAAAACGTGATGGGGAACTCCAACGCAAAACTAATGTGGGAATCGTTCGAAACAGTATTTAGGACTATAAATGAGGAATGTGTACCGTACAAAATTAAGCGTGCGAAAGTAAACAACAAGCTCTTGTGGTTTATTTCTAGAGTAGGAGACATTATAAAGAGTAGAGATAGGGCTTATAGGCTACATAAGTGCGATAAAGACAATTTGTGGTTACGAAACAACTACATATCTCTAAGGCGTGAAGCGAAAAGTGTAATAAAAAAGTCCAAGCGCGAATTTGAAATCTCCATAGCTCGTGACGGTAAAGAAAACCCCAAGCGATTCTTTCAATACGTCAATAATAGAAATCCAGTAAAAAGCGTCTTGGGGCCTTTGAAAAATCTAAACGGAGATCTAGTTTCTGAAAACAAGGAAATGGCTACCTTGCTAAACGAATTTTTTACGTCAGTTTTTACTATAGAAGATGTAACAAATATCCCTACGGTCACGGACATAATACCGTTTGATAATGGTAATATTTTGGATAATATAGTGGTTAGTGAAGGGGAGGTAACGCAAAGATATAGACAAAATCGAAACAAGTACAGCAGCGGTCAATAAGGCGAACAAAGTGTTAGGTTTTATAGCTCGAAATTTTGAGTACAAATCGCGAGATATTATAGTTCCACTTTATAAATCATTAGTTAGACCCCATTTGGAGTACGCGGTCCAATTTTGGAATCCGCATATGCGCAAAGATATAGACAAAATCGAAAGAGTTCAAAGACGAGCAACTAAGATGATTCCGTCGCTTAGGTCAAAGTCGTACGAGGATAGGCTTAAGGAGTTAAAATTGACAACACTCGAGACTAGGAGGTTAAGGGGTGATCTAATCCAGGTTTTCAAAATTATGAATGGGTTCGATAACGTAGATAGAGATAGCTTTTTCGAAATATCTCAATATAATAGGACTAGAAATAACGGGTGTAAGTTGACAAGTAGAAGGTTCGAGACAGCAGTTGCGAAAAACTTTTTTACGCATAGAATAGTAAATAGCTGGAATAGTTTGCCGGTAGAAGTAATTAGTAGCACGTCTATAAACATGTTTAAAATCGATTAGACGCATATGTTGATAGAAAGGGTATAGTTTAAGGTAGTAAAATTAAGGCTTTCTGGGGATAGATCCCACAGCTCAACACAAGTGTTGTGGGATATAGGGAGGCAGCGTCTTGGGTTAGGGGATACTCTCTGTCCTTAAACACCCCATTTAAAGAGATTCCTCTGCCGAGCGGTGGCCCCCATAGTACTGTGAGGTATTGAAAAACTCATGATCTTCACTTGCCCCACAAACACCTTTAAATGGGAGACCCAAAATGGGTGCACACACATTTCTACATTACTGTACAGTCTTTACAGCCACACCTACACTTTTTCTCGTAAGTGTATATATTGTAATGTATATGATTGTAAATTTTGACTTGGTCCGCAATCGATATGGACCGTGACTTGATGGATACCGTAATGAAATTGACTGGATTCTTTGGATCTGATATATTTGCATGTCCGTTATAAATAGATATAGAGTGTAACATATTTGTGGATAGTAGTCTATTATGACTTGATCCTCTGGATCCAGAGATTCTATCTTTAGTTTTAAATCGATAATTAATTAGTTTTAAATTGATAATTATTTAGTTTCGTAAAAATTGGTCGTTGCCAATTTACCGGCAGTTTTTACATAAATTTCTTATGTTCTTGTGGTTCGGAACCCACGTAAAATTGTAGGTCCCCTCCGCCACCACGGAGGACATACACAATACACGATTACGAACACAGTTAGGTAGACCAGCCATGAGTGGATCCTAGGGTCTTTGTTGGTCTGAAACATTATAACATTATTATATATATACAGGGTGGGCCGAAAGTCTGGATCCATAGGAAAATATTTATTTGAATACATAAATTACAACAAATGGTAAATACTTAAAATGAATATCAACTTTAACTCGTAAATGCGTATCCGTGATACTGTACAGTAGTTCGTACTCCAGTATAAATACTCAAATACTTTTTTTATTTCAGCCCAGAAATGGCTTCGAATCTAACAACAGAAGACCGGGTAGAACTTGTGCTCATGTACGCAAGACAGGGCGCTACACACAGAGAAGTTGCTACCGAATTCAATAGAAATCATCCTGATAAGCATCCAGTAACACATGCGACTGTTGGCAAGTTGTTTAAACGTTTCAAAGAAACAGGAAGTGTACATGATCGACGGCGTTCTGGTCGTCCAAAAACTGCAACTGATGAAATACCTCTGCAATGGTATGTGAAACTTTAACGAATAGTCCAGTAAAGTCAACAAGAAGATATCAAATGAAACACGCATCTCGAGAACGTCAATTCGAAGAATTATTAAAAATCATAAATTCCATCCCTAAGTGTCTCGATGTCAGAGGCCGCCAATTTGAGCATTTGTTATAATTTGTTGTTTATACTGGAGTACGAACCACTGTACAGTATCACGGATACGCATTTACGAGTTAAAGTTGATATTCATTTTAAGTATTTACCATTTGTTGTAATTTATGTATTAAAATAAATATTTTCCTATGGATCCAGACTTTCGGCCCACCCTGTATATATATTATATGAAAAAATATTAAAAAGGTTTAATAATTTTTGCATGTTCAGTAAAAAATCATACTTTTATATATATATATATATATATATATATATATATATATATATATATATATATATTATAACATTATAACATTATAACATATATATTATATTATATATATATATTATATAAGCACACCGGACAAAAAATTAGTCACCCCTAATAGCACCGATAGTAGGAAGTTCAAGGTCACACAGAGGGTGCTGATGTAGCATTGGTAAGTGACAAGTAGCGGTGATGTAGCACACAGGATCAGATCTGTTTCGTGAGGTGGTGAAGAACAAAGTGTGTGTTGGATATAGTCTGCAAAATGGGTCGTGAGGCAGACGTTGCTCAGTGGCAAAAAGGAGCCATCGTGTTTGCAGAGCCCACGGACACAAAATGTCTGAAGTAGCCCAATTTGTTGGTGTGTCAACGCGTACTGCCCAGCGAGTTTACAAAGAGTGGTGTAGTTCGCAATCAACTGACAATCGACGGCGTAACTGTGGCCGGAAAACAATTCTCGACAATAGGGGCCGCCGCCATGTTTCTCGTCTAGTAACTGCAAATCGTTTTCAAACCAGAGAACAATTGCTCCGAGAAACCAATGGGGTTCTCCAGCGACCAATTTCCGAACGGACATTGCGACGAGAAATGCATGCGATGGACATCTGGAGCAGGGTACCACGGAAGAGGCCGCTGTTAACAGCAAGTCACAAATTGGCACGTTATAAATGGGCTCAGAGGCACAAAAACTGGACTGCGGCAGATTGGAAACATGTAATTTGGTCCGATGAGTCCCGTTTTTGTTTGTTCTCCAATGATGGGAGGCGACGAGTACATCGCAGGTCCAATGAAGCCTTTAATCCTGAATGCGTCGAAGGTGTTGTCAGGCTGGAAACAGAAAGTGAAGCGCAGGAATAGACACCCACGGACTCTGGCGGAACTTCGGGACCGGCTGATGAACGAGTGGCAGCAAATCGATGTTCAGTACATGCACAACCTCGTAGAGAGTCTGCCTTATATATATAATATATATATATATAAGAGGATTTATATTCCTACTTCTGGCTTCCCCGCTGCCGATATCCGGAACGCAGACCCGGACAGCGGGACTGGTTCTGCTACTGCCCATTCGAGATGTTCTGGGCCTCTCTGCCTGAGTCACTTTTCATAAACTTCTGCAACATTCGTGTTCTTTCTTCAAATTTCCTCAAATCATTCCTTATGGAGTGATTACTGCTTCCTCCGAGTGCGCTCAGCGCATCACGAAGGTGAGTCTCTCGGGCATGGAGACGTACATTCCATATTCTATTCCTACTACTAAGCAGAATGGGGCTGAGGCCTGGCCTCGGACATATTTTGCAGGCCTCGGCCTCGGACCTCAAAAGTGGCCTTGCCCTCGACTCGGCCTCCAGGCCAGCTGAAAAGTGGAAAGGCCTCGTGACTTTCGTGAGGCCTTAGGGAATCCTGATTTGTTTTGTTCTCTAATTTTTAACCCCCGGTAGCGTTGGGGTGGAAATTCTTCAGGTGAGCGCTCTCGGGGTGGCTATTCTTCAGGTGAGGACCATGACCTGACGTATGTGGCGGCATACTTTGATAAATATTATTCAGACAGGTGACTAGTCAGGCGGCAGTCTTTGATAAATACTATTCAGTTAGGTGACCAACGGATTGGTGACAGGTCACTGTGACGTTAGGTACATAGTGTTAGAAAATCTAGAAGAGGAAGAACCATTATTGTCCCAAGGCGATATGATGACTAAGCTGATTGATGCAGCATTGCTTGTATATATTAAGTTAAGGTGTATATATATCCATCTCATAATTGTAAGGTCAGTGAAAAATTCACTAAATTAAGAGCTAGCATTTTTGGGCTCTTGTGGCATCAGTGTTTGGGACGCTGGTGGCATCATTTTGGGGCGCTGCGCGTCTTTTCTACTCGTTTGTGGGATGTCGTACGTACAGGGTGTGGTCTGTTAGAGAGCTCTCTTGCAATTCAGTTTGGTCGTTTAGATACAAGATTGTTGCATCGTGCAATAGTCCAGGTTACGTTGTTGTTGCAAGGTTGAGAAAGAAGACCATAAATAGTACCCCTTTTGTTTATATTAAATTCATGTAACAAAGGTCTAAGGTAGGCCCGCATCGAGTCAGCAACCCTGAGGTAGGACCTAATAGGATCTCAAATCCGTAAGTTTTAATTTTAGCTTAACTTGGGCTGTAGGTAGCACTGGCCCTTTAGAATTTGGCCGTTCACGGCTCAGCTGGGATTTTGAACCCAACAAATAAATAAAATAACATGGTCCTTCGAACCGGATTCTACCCCAAAACTGAGTCAGTGACTATTTTTCGGCAAAGTTCTGATTGTGCAATTGTAGCCCAAGTTAGGCCTAGACGGGTTGAGTATTATTGAATTAAGGTCCCAGGGTAGAAAGTTTGGTCGCCCAATTGCGAAACTTGGCCAGTCGTCTGTCGTCGTTTTGGCCTACATTTTACTGGTTTGGTTAATTTTCGGTTATTATTGAATTAAGGTCCCAGGGTAGAAAGTTTGGTCGCCCAATTGCGAAACTTGGCCAGTCGTCTGTCGTCGTTTTTGGCCTACATTTTACCGGTTTGGTTAATTTTGGGTTATTATTGAATTAAGGTCCCAGGGTAGAAAGTTTGGTCGCCCAATTGCTAAACTTCGCCAGTCGTCTGTCGTTGTTTTGGCCTACATTTTACCGGTTTGGTTAATTTTGGGTTATTATTGAATTAAGGTCCTGGGGTGGAAAATTTGGTATTCCATACTGGTGTTTGGTTAGTACCCCACCCAGCAATTCAGTTTATTTGAAAGTAAAATTTGCGTTTGATCAGTTTGGTTAAGTATTTCTGCCAATTCAGCTCATTTGGCATTGAGCCTAATTGTTGTTTGCATTGAAGATGAGTGCATCTGAATTGAACAAATTTATAAAAAGGAGAAGCGCCTACAAAGGTCTAATTACAAAGGTCATTGCCACTATAGATTCTGCCATAGAGCAAGAGGATTTACGCTTAGTGACTGCGCAGCTTTCCATATTAGAAACTAAAAAGGTTGCTCTAAGTGAGGTAAATGTTAAAATTGAGGCTCTTATAGAAGAGGATGAAATAGAAAATAACATAATTTACTTTGAAGAGATTATTGATGATATAATTAAAGTAGGCCTCCGAGCAAAAGAGTTTAGCAGCTCAGTACAGTTAGAGACCAGGTCTAATAATGAAACACAACACTCAACAAATGATGTTTGTGAAGTTAAGGTTAACAGATCTGTAGTTCAATTACCGAGGCTTGTACTCAAACCATTTTCTGGGAGTATTCAGGAATGGCAAGGATGGGCAGACAGTTTTCAATCAGCAGTTCATTCTAGTCAAGTGTTAAGTGCCGTGGAGAAGTTTAATTATTTGCAGTCCCTCTTGGAAGGGGAGGCAGCAAAGACTATAGCAGGATTAGCATTAACAGAGGCTAATTATAATGTGGCTTGGGATATATTAAAGAAACGGTTTGGTAAGCCAGAGATCTTAATTAAAAGCCACCTCCGTGCACTTTTAGCTATACCTCCTGTTAATAATCCTAAGAGTGTCAAGGAGTTACGGCAGTTATATCTTATATGATGAATTTGAAATTAGAACTAGGTCCCTGGATAACTTGGGTGTAGGAATGGAAAGGTATGGTATAATGTTGGTTCCTACACTGGAGTCTAAATTGCCTAGCTCAATTTTGCTTGAATTAAGTAGGGGACACTCTACAGAACATGTGTACATCCCCCTTCAGCAGATGTTAAGTCTTTTAGGCACAGAATTAGCAAGACGAGAGGGAATTGAGTTTGCACAGTGGGATGGTAAACAAGGGGACAAAGGCAGGCACAGCACCAAAGTTTCCACAAAAAGGAATAACCCAGGTACAGTGTCAGCTCTACATTAGCCCTGTTCAAAAATCAAATGTTTCTTATTTTCATAGGTTTCTGTACTTTTTCCCATGCTTTTTGACCTGAAAAGGCCGAAAATCACAACCATTTTGACCTAGGTTGTTGGGAAGCATTGCCGCATGGAGCTTTAAGTTTTCTGCCTTGAAATCGGCCAAAAGCACCAGTTCCGGGGTCCCTTGAATCATGTTTTGCACTATAACTTTTTATCTAAACAAGATAGAGCAACAAAATAGGCACCAAATTAAAGTGTTTTTAATCCTCTTTCTAACTTATACAATTATGATAGTCTTGGAACAAGAAATGGCACATTGGTACATACAAAGATTTCAGAAATATCACAAAATTCGTTTTCTCACACTCAAGGCAGACAAGGCGCCTTATTCATGACACAAATTTGAGATTAACATTTTGTCACAAGTCTAATCGATCAAGAAGTGAAAGCATTACATGATGATTAATTTCATAATGACATTTACACAGTCAGTTGTTGAGAGTTTGTTTCTTGAAGCTGTCAAAGCGGCGTCTGTTGAACTCCACAGCTTGAAGGAGATAGTCCCTTTGCTTGGCATCTGTTGTTATGACATTTGCAAAGTCGCTCATCATCTTGACACCACGTTCAGCAATGTCATTCACCGCTTTCAGATTCTTAACATAGTCCAACGCTTTTCTGTAGTCCTCATTCTGTGGCCAAGACGTGACAGGTTCCAGAAGCCACTCGGATCCAATGTTCAGTGTGTCCAGCAGGAAATGTGATTCTGGGCCAATGAGATCAACCAGGGTGGTCTTAGCTGTGACTCTCTGGAATAGAGGCTTTCATGTTCTGAAGCTGTCTGGCTTCTCAGTGGCATGTAACTGGGCAACAATGTCGTGCTTCAATGTGTCACTCAATCTACTGCTGAACAGGGCAAATGGCACGACTTCCTGCGTCAGGTACCATTTGTGGTTTTCCATCTTATTAAGTACTGCATCAGCAAGCTCTGGGTCAGTTTTCTTGTACTTCAACATGTCCTGGATTAGACTTAGATCATTCACGGGAGCATCTGCAGCAGACATTGACATCATCCATACAGGAGTGTAGAACAGCGCAAGGAAGGTGTTGAGTCTTTCCAGCTTTGATACAGTGTCTTCGTCGTACTCAAGTTGATCTGCAAACATCAGCATTTTCATGGAGTACAGGTTTCTGGCCATCCATCTGGCCTGATGAATGGCGCCTGGTCGACTCCAGTGAATACCTCGAGGAGGCGTTCCTCCAAGAACAATGACTGTCAGTTCAGCCACTTCCCTGTAGTCGGCTCTTGGAAGCCTTTCTGCTGTTAGAATGTCTTGGAGTATTTCTTCACTGTTCTTCTTCTTTTCCTTCAGCCATTTGCTGTTGATAGCCAGCATCTTTGGGTTTTCCTTGGACAAGTCCGTCCAAACATCCTTCAGATGCTCAAACCAGGGATTATCTGGCCCCTTTACCTTCTCAAACAGCTTCTCCCAAACTGCTCCTACTAGGATTTCCAGGATGTGATGTCGACAGGCCAGATAAAACACCTTTTTGTTCAGCATTTTCTCTAGCAGTTTGGCAGCTCCTCTGTGAACTCCACTGTTACTGGATGTAGTGTCAAAAACAAGGGCAGTAACATTATCCGTAAGTTCCCATGTCTCCAGTAAATCCATTGAAGCCTCAGCCTGAGCTGTGCCAGAAGAATTGTCGATGACAGGTACTCCCAATAACTTTCCTTCAGTGTATGAAGGTGGACCAGACACTAGCACAGCTAAAGTCTCTGAGGTACTTCCAGGTTCACTGCCCAAGACATCTTTGAGCAACTTTCCATCCCAGTGTAAGGCAGCGTACTGTGGGGGGTTTTCACAAAACTTGGACATGTGACTCTGGCTGATATTATACCTGGACAGCATTCTGTTGCGACGTGTTGTTGAGGTTGAGATGACGAAGTTATCCAGATCAGCCCCTCCAGCTTTCAAGGTGGCAGAAACCATGGCAGTAACTTGATTGTCTGATAAACCAAGACGATCAGCTGTATTGCAGATGACATCATATTCCATGACCTTCCTTGGAAACGTCAAAGTCACACTAGTCACAGTGTCTTGATGGTGAGAACATCCAGGACGAGGCTGATGGTAATCCATGTCCTCTGTGTTAGCGTCGTTGTCAGTTGAGTCACCCCAGGTAATGTCATCCACATGAACAACTGCCTCTTGTTCTGCTGCAGCTGTAAAATAGTACAACATGTTAAGACAGTAATTGTTAAGTACATGCTAAATATCGCAATGGAGTAAAACTTAAAACTTTTTGTGACGTTCAAAGTAATTAGTTTTACCTTGTTCTTGTCTATGCTGCAGTCTTTCATTCCTCGCTGCTTGCTGCAGGGATCTTGTCTCAAAAATCTTGTCATGACCAGACATATGACCTTTCCTCTCAGTCTTTTGGTCTTCGTAGAACCTGATATCCTCATCTTTCTTCTCTCTGGATAACAGTCTGTTGTTCTGTATTTCCTGGATTGCATCTGGAGCTCCTATATCGAACAGGCTGTCTAATTCCAGCACAAATGCTCCTCTTTTTCCTCCAGGGTTACTTGCTCTTCCTTTGCTTTT
The DNA here is from genome assembly GCA_023014485.1 of Bathynomus jamesi. Classification (NCBI taxonomy): domain Eukaryota; kingdom Metazoa; phylum Arthropoda; class Malacostraca; order Isopoda; family Cirolanidae; genus Bathynomus; species Bathynomus jamesi. Next base: position 111,476 of record JAJOZX010007400.1, read on the forward strand.
CACCAGAGCACGATGTTTCTCATGTAGTTTCATGAAGAGCTTCATTGCGTTGTACTTGGTCATTGTCTTGATCCTAGCCATCTGCCAGAATGGGATGATAGATTCAACTGTTTCATATGCAAGGTCTTGAACCATGGGCCTCCCTGCATTTTCCGGTAAATTCTGAAGATTAAGGAAATACTGGAACGCCTGTCTGTTGGTGGGAAGCTGGGAACCACTGATAAAAGCTGAAGGGTATCCAACCAGGAAAGTTTCAGTGAGAGATCTGGTAGATGGCCCAGTTGACACCTGCCTGTGGACAGTACGTGGAGGTTCTGAGATATCAACTGTGCGCCCACGGAGCTCCCTCAGCTCCTTGCTTAATGCCATTGTGAAGTTGTAACTTGTAGATGGTTTTCTAGATTCTGATTGAGTTTCTGTTGTTTCCTGAAAAATGATAGATAATTATTATTATTATTATTATTAATTATTATTATTATTATTATTATTATTATTATTATTATTTATTAATTTTATGCTCTTTCATTTGATACCTAATTTGTTGCTCTATCTTGTTTAGATCAAAAGTTAAAGTGCAAAACATAATTCAAGGGACCCCGGAATTGGCGCTTTGGCCGATTTCAAGGCAGAAAATTTAAAGGTCCATGTGGCAATGCTTCCCAACATCCTAGGTCAAAATAGTTGTGATTTTCGGCTTTTTCAGGTCAAAAAGCATGGGAAAATGTACAGAAACCTATGAAAATAAGAAAAAGTTGATTTTTGAACAGGCCTAGCTCTACATGCATCCTCTGAGAATAAATTAAAGGGAATCAAGGAATGCATATTTTGCGAAGGCAACCACAAGTCATATAAATGTGAGGTGGCTGAGGCATTACCCTTTGAGGAGAGAAAGGACAGGGTAACTAAGTCCACAGCATGTTTTAAATGCTTTTTGAAAGGTCACAGAGCAAGGTTTTGAAAGTAAATGCAAAAAACTTCACTTTTTTACGTGAAGGTCAAAATATGAGAATAAAAACCCACTCTAATAGACAGAGTTTATTTCCACGACAGTTTCGACGCCAGTGGGCGTCGAAACGTCGTGGAAATAAACTCTGTCTATTAGAGTGGGTTTTTATTCTCAGGTTTTGAAAGTTTAAAATTTTGTGCAAAAAATGTCATGGTAGGCATCAGCCATTATTGTGTGAACACACTCCTAGTAGGCTACCCCAGAAGTAGAGACATCAGTGGCACATGCCACTGCTATGCAAGGGAGTAAAAGTAAAGGGGGATTATTGCAAACAACTGCAGCCTTATTAATTGGGAATGAGGGAGAAGCTACTGTAAGAGTGTTGTTTGATAGTGGTAGCCAGTGTAGTTTTATTAAGACCAGAATTTCCAGAAAATTGAAGTTTAAAGACTTAAGAGGGAAAATTTAAGAATTTCTGGGTTTGGGGGTTCCGTTCAAAACCGAACCAAATTTAAAAAGGTAGAAGTTCTGGTTAAAGGGTTGTTACCGCAAAGTCCCACTATCAAGGTCCAAGCTGTAGAGATTGAGGAACTTTGTGCTCCAGTCATTACTTGTTTAGATATGGCATGTGTCCAAGAATAGCCCGGTAGCTATTGAAAGTAAGCTAGGCTGGATGCTACATGGTAGTTATTGCAATGAAATGGAAGTTAAGGCTCTTTTGTTAAGATTGAAGAGAACAGCCATTGTCTGGAAAGGCATTTGAAAGCGTTTTGGGAACTTGAATCTATTGGCATAAAGGACAAACAGGCAAGTACAGTGAGCAATGATGTTTTAGAGCAATTTGAAAAAGGGATTGGGTTAGAGATGGTTGCTATGAAGTTGGCCTACCATGGAAGGATTCTTGCAAACCCGGTTCAAACCTTCAGCTAGCTAATCGGAGGTTGGAGACTTCATTGTACAGGCTAAGAAAAAATGAGGAGTTGTTAATTGAATACAATGAGGCCATCCTAAGTTATGTAAGGGAGGGCTATGCTGAAAGGGTGCAAGGTGAGCTGGTGAGCCAGGAGGCACATTATCTGCCACACCATGCAGTGGTACGGCGAGACAAAACTACCACCAAACTGAGGGTAGTTTTTGATGGCTCAGCCAAGGACAAAGGTGTGTGTCCTTGAATGACTGTTTGGATGCTGGGCCAAATTTAAATGCAGATTTATTTTCCTTGTTACTGAGATTCAGGTTTGGTAGAGTAGCATTGACTGCAGATGTGAAGCAAGCCTTTTTGCGGATAAAGTTAAAACCAGAGGACAGAGATGCAGTAAGGTATCTGTGGGTGGATACGAAAGACTTGTTGGAAAATGAACCTAAGGTTCAAGCATATAGAATGAAGTCAGTGTTGTTTGGCCTCAGCTCTAGTCCATTTCTGTTGGCAGCTACTATGCAGTACCATTTTAAGAAATATTCTGAAGTCTATCCTAACACTATTGAACACATAAGGAAAAATTTTGATGTTGATGATTTGCTGTGTTCCGTGGATAATACAGAAATGGCTAAACAGATATTCATGGAGGCTAGAGCTATAATGAGGGAGGCTGGCATGGAGCTTAGAAAATGGCAGACCAATCATTCGCAATTACAAGAGTTTATGAGTCAGTCCTGTGTAGTACCTGATGCAGCAGAAAGTATTGAGGATTCTGGTATTGAGGAGTTGTGGGCAATAGACGCAAAAGTGCTAGGCATTGTTTGGCAGCAAGGAGATGATTTGTTTACCTTCAATGGGAAATCTTTAGTAGAGCTGGCTGCGAATGAGACAAGGTGGACAAAACGTACAGCTCTTAGTTTGGCTTCAAAGGTCTTTGATCCTCTTGGATTCCTGGCTCCATTTGTGATAAAGTAAAAAATTTGGTTTCAGAGCCTCTGGGAAATTGGACTTGGTTGGGACCAAGAGTTACCTGATCATATGGTGGTAAGGTGGAAATATTGGTTCAAAGAATTGGCACATCTTGGAGACATTGAAATCTCAAGATGGTACTTTGGGGAGTTGAACAATAGTCCAGGCAATTTGGAGCTGCACATCTTTTGTGATGCAAGTGAGGAAGCCTATGCAACTTGTATTTATATAAGAGGCGCATTGCAAGAGGAAGTAAGTTGCAAGTTGGTTGCTGCAAAGAGCAGAGTAGCACCTTTGAAAAGGCTTTCTGTTCCAAGGTTGGAATTGATGGGTGCCGTTATTGCTAGTCGGCTTGCAGTTACAGTGCAAAAGTCTTTGGCCCTCTATGAAATTCCAAGCTATTATTGGACAGACTCCACTATAGTTTGGCACTGGTTAAGAAGTCAGGCAAGGAAATGGAAACCATTTGTTGCCAATAGGGTGGAGGAAATTCAAGCGCACACAGATCCCAAGCAATGGAAGCATTGTCCAGGCACCCAAAACCCCGCTGATTTACCAACACGAGGAATTTCAGTGAAAGATCTTGCACAGTCAAGTTTGTGGTGGAATGGGCCGGAGTGGCTAAAACTTGGAAGTGAAAACTGGCCTTCTAATCAGCCTATTGTAGGAGAATGCCAGGCTGAAGAAGCATGGGTGAGTGAGGTGAGAAAATGCGCTGTGAACAGTTGTCAAGTTATGCAGCAGGACCCCATATTGAGGCTTGAGGACATTAGCAGTCTGAAAAGATTGTTAAGAGTGACAGCATGGGTATATAGATTTACCAACAACATTAAGGGAGAAACAAGAAGGGAAGGAATTCTGAGCAGTAATGAGATTCAGCAAGCCAGAAAATACTGGGTGGTATATGTGCAGAAGGAAAAATTTGGTGAAGAGAGGGAATTGCTCACCAGCCATCCATTACAGGTTCTACCAACACATTCTGCTCTCAAGGGTTTGGATGTGTTTTTAGATCAGGATTTATTGAGAGTAGGAGGTAGACTACAGTTTTCTGGGCTTCCAGAGGAGAAAAGACATCCAATCTTGCTACCTTCTGGGGGGCACTTTGTGGACCTTTTGATCCTGGATACTCATCATAAGCTGTTACATGCTGGAGTTAGAGAAGTGATAATAGAGATCAGACAAGAGTTTTGGATTCCCAAAATTAGACAAGTAGTAAAAAAGGTCTTGCATAAATGTGTGGTTTGCAAGCGTTGGAGTGCAAAGCCTTATTATGAAAAGGTGGCTCCACTTCCAAGAGAACGGTGTGTCTATACTGCCCCATTTGATGTAGTGGGAGTAGACTTTGCAGGTCCAGTCTATGTGCATGAGCAAGGGGAGTCTAACAAAGTGTGAAAAATGCTCTGTATGAATTGGTCCACAATTAACCCACCCCTTATATCTCCAGTTTAACTATAGAGTAGATTAAGTCTAGCCCTGTAGGGGTCAGCCTAGAGATTCCGGAAATGGTCCAGAGCGGGCAGATAAATTGAGGTCCACAGTAGGATTCCTCACCAAACTAGGTTAGGGCAATCTACCTCACCTTTGTTAAGCTATGAGTTGATGCTGGGTCTTAGGCCACAATGTAGGCCTAAGTTGTCTGACCCATGCAAAAAACTTCACTTTTTTACGTGAAGGTCAAAATATGAGAATAAAAATGTCTCTGGATTGGAATGTTTCCTTACTCGCTTTTAGTAAATGTAATAATGGAAGTAATTAATGTGGAAATAAATATATGCAGTAATTATGTCAAACATTAGGATCTGTATGTATAGAACAAGAAGATATTTTTAATTTGTGGAAATGTAGTTATAAGCTGACCCTGTAATAAAATGCCCTTCTGGTTTCGGGAGAACGATATCTAACCTAGGTGCGAATTTCTCAATGGTCTCTGGATTATTTCCTAATCGCCTTTTTTCATTCGTTTTTCGGTTTATAATTTCTGTATAATAAACAACAATGTAATAACCAATGTAATAATAAATTTATAATTTCTGTAATTAATAATTATGCAATATTAAATGTAATAAATTTAATTATAAATGTAATAATTATGTAAAAATAATAGAATCTGTATGTTTAGAACAGGAAGATAGTTTTAAAATTTGTGCGAATGTACTTAATGAAAATGCCCCTCCTGTCTCGAGAGAATGGAATCCAACCTAGGTGCGAATTTCTTAACGGTCGATCCCTGAACTGTTTTTCCCTCTTGTTTTGTTTCATTTGTGTTTCTGTATCCACCCGAGGAGGATGCCAGTGGGCGTCGAAACTGTCGGGGAAATAAACTCTGTCTATTAGAGTGGGTTTTTATTCTCATATTTGTCTGACCCAGCTTAATTTAATGAGTCTACGTAAACCTGGGTTAAAAACACAATTAGTCACTTACTGCTAGTTATTAGAGAGTCCCTTATCCGTCTTGTTTAATTGTTAAGAGCGTACTTGCTGGTGGGGATCTTTTTCGTTGTCTGTTTTTGTCCTTCCCCAGTTCCGTCCTCTCGCCCCGTTCCTCGTTTTTGTTCTCCTTCTTTCGCGGGCTTTTTCCACCAGCGTCGTGTTGGTTTTTTCCTCGGTTGGTTGATCGGTAATGTATATCTATTACCGAGCACGCTCTTGTCACACAGTATATAAATACTAGTGTGGAGAATAACTCTGGTGAGCAACCAATTGGTTTCATCCACCCAGTTATTGACATAAAAGGAATTTAATAATTGTTAGATTAACTACCTACCTACTCAGTGAACCATTTTCGTTACCTCCCAACTACCCACTCATCAGTTTTCCATATACTGGGGCCCCGGGAGATAAAAATTTTGGTGTCATTGTCACCAATTTTTATGTCTGAGTGTAGACTAGCTAACTATTTGACTGTAAATGCCTGTTAATCTGATTAACAGTGCCTATCCTCACCTTCTCATGGAGAAGGTGTAGCATTTAATTAGAAGAGAAAATATACATCCATAGGATGAAACTGTCTATGGTCTTTACCATAAGAAAAGAAAAAGTGAAAGTTAGAAGATAAAATTACAATTCCCCAGCATCTATTTTTTGTTGTAAAAATAGTCGCGCCTTTAATGCTGTTTGTCGCTGAGGTCTTGTGTCTGTCAATGTTGTAGTAGGATGCGTTACCACTCCTACTGTCAAAGGAATAGTTACTGGAAGTTCAGTGTCTCCAGTTGTTACTGTCAGTGGAGAAGGTTCTCCAAAGTCCATTGTTTTGGGTCCAGACTCTAAAGGGTACAAAAGAGAAATGTCTCTTGTTGTGTCACCCGTTGAAGTCCTTAATTTGACCACTCTTGTTACCCCGTCTGCCCCTGGTCTGAGTTCTGAAACTCTAGCCAGAGGCCAGTATTGTCTTGGAGTACTGTCATGTATGAGAACAAGGTCCCCTACCTTAATTGTGTCAGACCAATCCTTCTTAGTCATTTGTTTATGTCTCTCCCTTAGACCCATCAAGTACTCAGTTTTCCACTGTTTAATGAAATGAGCTTTAACTCTAGTTAAATGTTGTAACTTAGTCTGGAGCTCATCATGTCGTTGAGTCCAGTTTGGGTCTTCTGAAGAGTCTATATTGTAGTCCGGCAGGAGACTAACTTGTTCTCCCCGAATCAAATGATTTGGAGTTAATGGTTCCGGGTCATTAATGTTGTCACTCACATAAGTGAGTGGTCTATTGTTGATGATGTTCTCAATCTCAGCCAGGAGAGTGAGCAACTCAAATAAGTGTATCTGTTTTTTGCCAATTGCTTTCTTCAAGCAATTCTTTACTGTTTGTATATTCCTCTCCCAGATAGAACCATACCAAGGAGAGGCAACCGGAATATACTTCCACTTTATGTTTGAATTTTGTATATATAATTGTGTGAGTTCATCGCTTAACAAGTCGTGGATGACTTGTTCACCAGCCTTGAAATATGTAGCATTGTCAGTCCAAACTGTCTTGGTACTGAATGTCGTGCACAGAATCTCTTAAAGACAGCAACAAAAGATTCTGCTGTAAGGTCCTCCACAACATCCAGATAAACAGCTCGTGAGGCAGCACATGTAAACAGTACAATGTACATTTTTTGTTCAGTGTCACCACCCCTACAGTCAATGCTCCTGTATAGTCAATGCCTACAGTCTCAAAGGGTCTGTTGAGAGTAACTCTCTCCTCTGGCAAAGCAGGAGGATTTGGTTTCCTATAGGGCCTAGCATGAATACGCCTACATGTGACACACTCACTCAGGACTGTTTTAACAGTGATCCTTCCCTTGGGTATCCAATAAGTTTTTCTTAATGTAGTTAGTGTCTGTGGTACCCCCATATGATATACATCATTGTGTGTTTTTCTGATGATTAATGTTGTCAAATAGCTAAATCTAGGTAAAAGGATTGGATGTTTGCTTTTGTATGACAGTTTTGATTTGTCTAATCTCCCTTTACACCTTAGAAGGCCTTCCTCATCTCTGAACAAGTTTAGATCCACAACTACTGATGGTACAGGTTCTTTTGTTTGTTTCCCATTAGTCAAGAATTCTAACTCTTTATTGTACTCTTTTTGTTGTGCATGGCCTATCCAGTACTTGGTTGCAACTTCTGTATAATTATGATTGTTTTTATTTAGCTGTTTGTTAATTGTAGTTAAACAGTTGTGAGCAAACCTCAAACAGTAGGCTGTGACCCTGACAAGTTTACTGAAATCAGAATAACGTTCATAATTAGTGATTGGTTCAACCTTTTCATTTGAAAAGATTAAATTTAATGTCAAGTTAACTTGTTCCACAGGCCATTGGTCTGTATTACAGAGCCACTTAGGTCCCATAAACCAAGTTTTGTTTGACTTCAACTTGTAGGATAAACCTCTGGTCAGAAAGTCTGCTGGATTTTGTTTAGTTGGAACATAGTGAAAGTTTACTTGTAGGCTTTCATTAGCTTCAGCTATTTCTTTTAGCCTATTTCTTACAAAGATATTCTTACTATTAATGCTATCATTCCGTATCCAGGCAAGACAAATCTGACTGTCAAGCCAGATGTGGATATCAGTTATGTTCACATCATGGTAAGCATCCTTAAGCAATGAAATGGTTTTAATGGCTAATGCAGCAGCCAATAGTTCCAATTGAGGTATGGTTCGGGTAGGTTTGAGAGGTGCAACTTTCCCTTTTGCATAAATTAGATGACTTTCTGTAGGACTTACAAGATACGCACAGCACCCATAAGCTTGTGTGCTTGCATCAGCAAACACATGAAGTCTCTGGGGCTTATCCCTAAACCCACAGCACCTTTGAATTTTAATGTTCTGCACTTTTGTTAAATCAGCAGCTAACTTCTTCCAAGATTTTTGATTTTCATTTGTTATTGGATCATCCCACCCAACATTTGTCCTCCAAATTTCTTGGAGGAGAATCTTTGATTTTATTGTTGAAGGCAGGAATAGACCCATAGGATCAAAAATTTTGGAAGCCTCTGATAATATTTGTCTTTTAGTATTTGCTTCCTCATCAAGTTTAAAACCTTTAGTACAGATTGAATCATGACTGTTAGAAGTTGCATCCAAATACCAGTTCATACCTAAAGTTTTAACTCTGTCTGATGGCTCAGTAAGACCATTATTATCCTTTAAAATCTTTTTGTTTAAATCCTCATCATTTGAAATCCACTCTCTAAGTTCAAAGTTACCTTGTTGCATAATGTTTTGAGAGTGTTCATAGACTTCAGATAATTCAGATTTTGTTGTTGTTGAGCCTATTAGATTGTCTACGTAAAAATGTTCCTTAAGGAAGTTCAATGTTAAAGAGTTATTAAACTGGTTCAAATGATGTCCAATTGTCAATGCTAATAGGCTAGGTGAGCAATTGGCTCCAAACAACACAACATTAAATCTATAGGTTATGAACCCTTTATTCAAATCAAATGGATCCTTGAACCATAAGAACCTAAGTTGGTTCTTATCATATTCATTTTTAAGATTTATTCTCAAAAATGCCTTTGAAATGTCACTTTGTACGGCATATTTATCTAACCTGAACCTCAGTAAGATCTTCACAAGGTCAGAAATGAGATTAGGACCCTCAATCAGGCAATCATTCAAACTGTGTTTATCACTGTCTTTGAGGCTACAGTTATATACTACTCTGAGTTTTGTTGTTGGGGCATCTTGTCGATAAACCCCCCTGTGGGTTAAATAATGACAACCATCTTTTTTAAAAGGGTTATTTGTTACTTCTTCAATGAAGCCTTTCTGTAGCTGTTCTTTGAAGACATCACTGTACTTTTTAATATTATTATCTTGTTTGAGTTTTTTCATTACTTTATATAAATGTCCTTTAGCTACTTTGAGATTGTCTCTTAAAGTTGGACAATTTATTTTCCAAGGTAACTCAATAAAATAACTATTGTCTTTGCACTGAATGGTGTCTTCAAATCTTTCTACCATTAACTGATCTTCTGAAGTTTGATTTGTGTCATGTATACCCACAGATTCTAGCAACCATAAAGTTTGAATTGCCTCATCCAAGTTTCATTTGATAATGATGAATTAATGTTCTCAGTTGATATAATATTATTCAAAGTGTTGCTATTCTTACAGGTGTTATGTAGGACTGAGTTGAGGCACATAGTATTTGTTAGTCATGAACTATTTTGGTTTAGGTCTAGGTTGTATTTGGATAGGTCACCCAAAGGGGCTATCCCTGATGGAGTCTGATAGCTATACCATTACCTATCTTACTATGCCCTTATGAATAAGATTAATATAATCTGCCCCTATTAACATTTCAATGTTAGCTACTGTGTTGTTTGTGATATGTCTATCAGCTATTTTGTAGTGTTTTCCCAAATGATTTATGGTTTGTTCTAGTTTGGGTATAACCAGTTTGTTTTGTCCTACTTTAGAAATAATAACTGCTTCAATTTTCTCTAATTTATTTTCTAAATGTAGTTCCAGGTCAATTGTCTTATAGCTATTTTTGTCCGAGTTATCCTTAACAAAGGATGCAATATTGAGTTTTTGTTCATTCGGGTTTGGTGTCAAACCCAATTTATTAACTACATTTTGCGAAACAAATGTTTGTTGAGAACAACAGTCTATAAGACATCTCACTGGAGTGGTGCTACCCTCACTATTCACTAAGTCCAAAGTAATAGTTTTCCCTATGGCCAAGGTAGGCCATAAGACCCTTGTAATAGTTTTCCCATGGCCAAGGTAGGCCATAAGACCTTTATTGTTTGGCCCATGGCCAAGGTAGGCCATAAGACCTTTATTGTTTGGCCCATGGCCAAGGTAGGCCATAAGACCTTTATTGTTTGGCCCATGGCCAAGGTAGGCCATAAGACCTTATTGTTTGGCCCATGGCCAAGGTAGGCCATAAGACCTTTATTGTTTGGCCCATGGCCAAGGTAGGCCATAAGACCTTTATTGTTTGGCCCATGGCCAAGGTAGGCCATAAGACCTTTATTGTTTGGCTCATGGCCACAGTAAGCCATAAGACCAAGGTTCAGTTGTTTGGCCCATGGCCAAGGTAGGCCATAAGACCCTTATTGTTTGGCCATGGCCAAGGTAGGCCATAAGACCTTTATTGTTTGGCTCATGGCCACAGTAGGCCATAAGACCAAGGTTCAGTGTTTGGGCTATGGCCACAGTAGGCCATAAGACCAAGGTTCAGTGTTTGGGCTATGGCCAAAGTAGGCCATAAGACCCTTTTGAGTAACCCATGCAATCCTTGCTTATGTTCAGATAGGTTGAGTGTATTTGTGGCACATGTAAAGAGTACAGTATATATACATATATATACACAGATTGCAAGGAATGCATGTGCCTGTTGAAAAAATCTGTTGAGTGATTCTTCCTTAAAAGAAGAATTGGATGCTTGGAGTTGTATGCATTTTAAATGCTTGTTCACTAATGTTGTTTAACTGGGGATCGTAATGAAATATAGGACAAGAAGAAATTACCAGAGAAGAGAGAGCACAGACAAAACAGTCAAGTTTAAATTTGGTTTAATCCCCCCAAGTACTTATGTGTCACTCAGGTCTAAGCTTATAAGAGAATGAGACTCCTTAAATGTAAATGTTTCCTAGTTAGGCCCTAGGTTGTAGACCTAATTAGGCTTGATTAGGTTAGGTTAGGCTAGACCATTTAGCCTAATTCTGCAATTTTTGTTAAGTAAGGTTAAGGTTTGTAAATTCCCCACACGGACCACCAATGTGAAAAATGCTCTGTATGAATTGGTCCACAATTAACCCACCCCTTATATCTCCAGTTAACTATAGAGTAGATCAAGTCTAGCCTAGAGGGGTCAGCCTAGAGATTCCGGAAATGGTCCAGAGCGGGCAGATAAATTGAGGTCCACAGTAGGATTCCTCACCAAACTAGGTTAGGGCAATCTACCTTTACCTTTGTTAAGCTATGAGTTGATGCTGGGTCTTAGGCCACAATGTAGGCCTAAGTTGTCTGACCCAGCTTAATTTAATGAGTCTACGTAAACCTGGGTTAAAAACACAATTAGTCACTTACTGCTAGTTATTAGAGAGTCCCTTTCCGTCTTGTTTAATTGTTAAGAGCGTACTTGCTGGTGGGGATCTTTTTCGTTGTCTGTTCTTGTCCCTTCCCCAGTTCCGTCCTCTCGCCCCGTTCCTCGTTTTTGTTCTCCTTTTTTCGGGGCTTTTTCCACCAGCGTCGTGTTGGTTTTTTCCTCGGTTGGTTGATCGGTAATGTATATCTATTACCGAGCACGCTCTTGTCACACAGTATATAAATACTAGTGTGGAGAATAACTCTGGTGAGCAACCAATTGGTTTCATCCACCCAGTTATTGACATAAAAGGAATTTAATAATTGTTAGATTAACTACCTACCTACTCAGTGAACCATTTTCGTTACCTCCCAACTACCCACTCATCAGTTTTCCATAAAAGGTTATATATGTCTTTTCACATGTGCTACCACCAGAGCAATCCATTTGGAGTTGGTAAGCAATTTAAGTAGTGATGTATTTCTTTTGGCCTTTAAAAGGTTTGTGAACAGAAGGGGTTTCCCAAATAAAATCATATCGGATAATGCAAAAACCTTCAAAAAGGCTGCAAAGGAACTGCAAGAAGTTTGGTCCTTGCTAAAAGAGGAAGGATTCCAATCCTACTTTTCACACCAAGGGGTACAGTGGGAGTTTATTGTTGAGAGAGCACCATGGTGGGGTGGATTTTGGGAAAGGCTAGTGAGAAGTGTAAAGTGTCCATTAAAGAAACTTTTAGCTAATGCTGATTTGAGCAAAGAAGAATTCTCTACTGTTTTATGTGAAGTAGAAGCAATGGTGAACAGTAGGCCTATCACTTTTGTTTACAACAGTATGCAGGATGCAGAGCCATTGACACCAAATCATTTTCTTTGTGGTAAACGATTAACATCAAGCCCCAGTGTGCCAGAAGACTTGCAGCCTATCCAGAGCACTCAAGGAGAGTTAACCAGACGGTTCAGGTACCTTGAAGAGCTACAAGATCAGTTATGGAAGAGGTGGCAGATGGAATACTTGCCAGAACTCAATTATTACCCATCAGGCAAGGTAAAGGGCTCCAATGCAAATTGTATCAAGGTGGGAGAAGTGGTAATGATTGGGGATGAAAGACCAAGGCAATGCTGGAAGCTTGGCATAATTGAAGATTTGTTTGTTGGCAAAGACAATTTAGTTAGGTCTGCACTGGTAAAGACTTCAGGAGGAAAGTTAAAGAGACCTATACAAAAACTCTATGCTTTAGAAATCAGCAAAAACACAGATAGTCAAGATGAAACATTTGAGTTACAGCCTCATGGAGAAGGCTTGGCTAACCTTGCAGAAGGTAACGACAACAATGCCTCTTCGGTGGGGAGTGTTAGAAAATCTAGAAGAGGAAGAACCATTGTTGTCCCAAGGCGATATGATGACTAAGCTGATTGATGCAGCATTGCTTGTATATATTAAGTTAAGGTGTATATTAGGGTGACAATAAAAATCGAAAGTTGGAGTTTTTTATTGGCCATTTGTTCAATGCTGCTACTACATGAGAAAACAATGTACTGTAAATATTAGGTCATTTAGATAATATTTAAGGGTGTCTCAAGTGGGATTTTGAACCCAACAAATAAATAAAATAACACATAGATATTACATATGTCGCGGTATATAAATATTATTCAGTCAGTCAGCAGTAGACCAATTGACTTAATGTAGCAAAACTAGTGTGGGAAAGCAATCTATCAGTTGGTCATCAGTTGAACTGAGCTCATATAATGTGTGTGTGTTATTTATGTGTATAAACTATTGTACTGTATCTATTTCTATAACAAAACATAGGCCAAACTAGAGAAGAATACCACCTGGTATACTGATAACTAGCTACTAGCGTCGATAACTTTGTTTTTTGCCCGTCGTAAATTGTAATATATAAACTTCTAAATAATATGATTTTGGAATATACAATATCGGATGCAAACAATAATTTTGCTAATATCAACATTAAAACTGAGATGTAAATTACTATATTGTTTGCAAATAATTTTCATTTACTTTAATAATATAAAGTATTATACATATAACTTTAAAATGTCTGATAATGGATAATTTCTTATTGTCAAGATACATAAAAATGCAAAACTTAAAAAAATAAGGCATCTCCAAATGTAGCTCTGTTTGCAATGCTCGCTAGAGTCGCTAATAAATTATAATTGTAGCCATTCAGAAATTATACGATCAACACTCAGTGAGTTAGTATAATCTTGAAATATTTTGCTAGATCACCTTCACATCATAACTTTCCATATTATCATAAATACTTGAAATATTGCGGGTATATATGAAAAATAAAAAGTTATTGGGCTAATGTTCTGGCAACTGTGTCTGACTGTGTGACCGGCAAGTGTAAACACACAGCATGTCGGTGTTGTGGTGTGGCCGCATGTGATCGATGAACGTGCTTAATGCTTAATAATTCCCTTTTATTAGGTAAGTGAAGTGAGCTGTCTTTGTTTATTAATTTTGAGTAGAATCTTGCTTTTCCTTATGGATTTCAAAAAGAGAAGAGATACAGGCTAGTGTGAGGCTACAGTGGGTTACCTTTGGAAGAGCTTTAGACCTAGACTAGGCTAGATTGTTGAGCCTTCCCAAAGCATGGGGGAGCTTATTCGTAAAAGATTTCGAAGTGAGTATCTGCACCCAGAGGTGCAAATACCGCATTCGTTATTTGCATCCGAATATCACACATCTGATCTGAGTGCAAATACCTTCAGCCTAACAATCTTAAGGTCTCGTGGGGCCTCTCTAAAAAGGCCTCGGCCTCGAGGCCTTTGAAAAATGTATGTCCTCAGCCTCAGCTTCGTGGATTTCTGATGGCCTCGGCCTCGAGGCCTGAGGCCAGGCCTCGTCCCCATGCCTGCTACTAATTTTATATTTCTGCCTGGAATCGTGCTAAATCTGTTCTTCGACTCGCCAAAAGGTCCTTCACCAGACAAAAATGTAAAAACCTATTCAGTTCTAATTCTTCTCGCTCTTTCTGGCATCTAGCCAAGAATCTCTCCAACAACTTTACTTCTTTTTTCTCCCCTCTTTTTCATTCTGACGGTTCAGTCGCCGTCGCTTCTCCTGATAGAGTTGAACTCTTCGCTCAAACTTTCGCTCCAATTCAACCATGGACGATTCCGGTGCTCTTCCTCCATCTCCCACTCCCTCCGACTTAATTATGTTTGAAATTAGAATCTCTTCCAAAGATGTTTCTTGTGCCCCCTCTGGGTTCAACTCCAGGAAGGTATACGGTCCATGATGGTGTTTCTTCTCTTGCTCTCAAGAACTGTGCTTCTGTGCTGACACCCTGCCAAGGCAAACTCTTTTGTCTGTGTCTTTCATCTTGTAATTTTCCTTCCTGCTGGAAGTTCGCTTTCATTCAGCCTGTCCCGAAGATGGTAACCGCTCTGAACCGCTCTTGCCTTTTCTCACACTCTTCCATTAGATCGTCAGTATGGGTACCGCAAGGGACGCTCTACTGGCGATCTTCTTGCGTATCTCTCTGGCTCTTGCTCATCCTCCTTTCGTGATTTCGGTGAAACCTGTTCTATTGCGCTTGACATATCAAAAACATTTCATAGAATCTAACACAAGTCTTTAATTTCCAAACTGCCCTCCTACGGTTTTTATCCTTCTACCTGTGTCTTCCTCTCTAATTTTCTTTCTGGCCGATTTACAGCTGCGGTTGCAGATGGCTACTGTTCTTCTCCTAAAGCTATTAATAGTGGTGTTCCTCAGGGCTCTGTCCCATCACCCACTCTTTTCCTTTTATTTATCAATGATCTATTAAGTCTCTCTTCCTGTCCTATCCACTCCTTTGTCGATGATTCCACTCTTCACTTCTCCACCCGTTTCACAAAGCGTCCCTCTCAACAGTCGCTTCGCGTAGGGCGGCTATGGTACACCTGACATCTGATCTTTTTACTATCTCTGATTGGGGCAGAGAAAACCTTGTGGCTTTTACTGCTTCAACAATTCAGTTTCTTCATCTGTCTGCGTGTCGCAATCTTTCACACGACTATCCCCTTACTTTCAACAATACACAACTCAATCCTTCCGCTTATCTTAACATTCTTAGAGTTTTCTTTTCTCATGATCTTTCCTGGAAAGATCACATATAATCTCTTTCTAAAACAGCTTCTAAGAGGTTAAGTGTGTTGTACTGCCTCCGCAGTTTTTTCACCCCAACTCAGTTGCTGTCTTTGTACAAGGGTTTTGTTCGCCCTGTATGGAGAACGGTTCTCATGTGTCCGGTGGATCAACCTACACAGCTCTACTTGGCCGGGTGAAATCAAAGGCTTTTCGTCTCATCATTTCCACGCCTCTTACTGACTGTCTTCAATCCCCTTCGCTGCGATGTTGTCTCACTCTTTCTTTACTAATGCTATTATAACGGACACTGCTTTTCTGAACTCTATAACTGTATACTTCCTCCTTTAAGGAGAGCACCCAGTACCAGACTTTCTTTCGACACAGTCTCATTCCTTTACTGTCCAACTCTCTAATACAAAGGTTAATCACTATTGTCAATCCTCCATCTACTCAACCAGTCAACTCTGGAACAATCTTCCTCAATCCATCTTTCCCCCTATTTATGACCTCCAATCTTTCAAACACAGAGTGTTCAGGCATCTCAAAAACCCTGGACCTTTATTTTAGTTTTCTTCTTCCTCTTTTGGTGGGGGTGGGGTGGGGGGGGGGCGTTCTTGCGTGCATTTGCAAGAGGTTGGTAATCTAGGCTAACTAACGAAAATATTACGACCTAACCTAACCAATCGTCAAGGGAGTACAGTTGACCTAACGACTGGTTAGGTTAGGTCGCGATAGTTTCGTTAGTTAGTCTTATAAAGCTAACTAAAGAAGGCTGGGGGCCCTGACCTTCAGGTGATCCAAATATTTTACATTCACAAAAAATGGCAAAGCGTAATAAGTTAAGTTGTCCATAAATTTACATTTTCTCGACTAGCTAATCTCTAAATATTATAAACTATCGTAATGTAACTGTAATTGGTTGTGTAATGTCTATTTTTGGAAGCAATATGTTAAAGTGATTAACACTGGGAAGCAATATGTTAAAGTGATCAGCTTTTTCTTTTTCATGATGTTAGCCTGACATGGGCAACGGGTCACTCGCAAAGAGGCCCCAAAAAATATAGCTCCCCTCACCATCTATCTGCAAAGCAGATAGGATCCAGCTTTGGGACAGGACCTAGGGTTTACAGCTATACCTAGCCTACTATATTCAGAACCTCAATATGAGCTGGTGAGGGAAGTTATATTTTTGGGGCTTCTTTACGAGTGACCCATTGCCCAATGCCCATGTCGGGCTAACATCATGAAAAAGAAAACACTATAATGTTTGTCATTTACCATTACTTATTCGGACTATAATGGATTTAATTTTCCCAGAAAAGTTCCTCGTTCCATGCACGGTTTGCGTGTATCATGAAAAAACCTCAGGGAACGATTCTGAGTTCAATTATATATAATATATATATATATACACAGGGTGGGCCGTAAGTTTCCATACATAGGAAAAATTAAACGTTTGTTTTATGTTTCAGATACCCTAAGAATATGCGTTTGACGAAAGAGCAACGAATTGAAATCATACTGATGGCTGGGTCGGGAAGCAGTCGCATGGTTGCAATGAACTTTAACAGACAACATGGAACGAACATCACACACGACACTGTGGCAAAACTTATTAACAAGTTTCAGAAACTGGAATGTTGCAGATCAACCGCGAAGTGGTCCAAGACGTACAGCCACCGATGAAGACACAACAGCTACGATACTTACAGCGCTTACACGGAGTCCAGAAAAAGTACACGACGGTTGTCTGCAGAAAGTGGTGTCAGCAGATCGAGTATCAGGCGCATTTTGAAAGCAAACAAATGGCATCCATACAAATTGCATATGGCACAGCATTTGAGTGAAGACGACCCGGATAGACGGATGGAATTCTGTGAATGGGCATTAACCAAAGTGAACGAGGATGCAAACTTTTCAACTAAGATCTTGTTTACTGATGAAGCAAATTTTTACGTCAATGGAGAGGTTAATCGGCAAAACATACGTTATTGGAGTAATGCTAACCCTAACTGGCTGAGTCCGACGAAGATGCAAGGTGCCGGTAAAGTGATGGTGTGGGCCGGGATATGGGGTGACAGAATTATTGGACCAATTTTTGTCAGTGGAAATCTTAATGCCGAAAGGTATCTTAACATGTTGCAAGAAGAGATTTTCCCATCCCTGCTAAACGAGGAAGGTAACTTCCCAGTTTACTTCCAGCAAGATGGAGCTCCACCTCATTATGGTCTTCACGTGCGTCGGTATTTGGATCAGCAGCAGTTTCCGGATGCTTGGATTGGTCGGCGTGGTCCTGTGGAGTGGCCTCCCAGATCCCCAGATCTCACCCCCCTTGATTTCTATCTTTGGGGGCACTTGAAGACCATGGTGTATCAGGAAAAGATACGAGACATAAATCATCTAAAGGAACGTATCACCAACGCCATTACAAGCATAACGTCAACTGTGCTAATGCGTGTTCATCAACAGTGGGGAACACGTATTGAAATGTGTTTTCAAAACAATGGCAACCATGTACAGCATATTATATAAATAAAAATGGTTGTCCATAAAAAAATGTTTATTTTTCCTATGTATGGAAACTTACGGCCCACCCTGTATATATATATATATATGCGCCTCGGTGGTGTAGTGGTTAGCGTCGCTGACTACAAATCCATTGGCCCCGGGTTCGAGACCCGACGGCAGCCGGCGCGCAGCAAAACCCAGCTGTTCGTCCTTCCACACAATAAAGAAAGTGGTTGGTAGATAAATGGGTACCCTAGGTGGCTTAGTGGTTAAGACGTTGGGCTGCTGATGGGGCGTGGTTCGGATTCCACGTTAAACTGTAGGTCTAAGGTGGAGTGAAAAGCTTGACCTTCGTCAGAATGAACAATTCGGGCGGAAGCTAACCAAAGGTTATACCAAACCAAAGGTTATATATATATATATATATATATATATATATGAATAGAAACGACATAAGTATTAAGGAACGTTTCTGCACACGAGGAGGAGAGATATATATAGGGCGTCCCAAAAAAATGTATACACACTTTAACAGCTGATAGCTCAAT
>JAJOZX010007400.1:135000-167500 GCA_023014485.1 Bathynomus jamesi
TTTACGTTTTAATGTAAAAATATATTGAACAGAAATTTGGCGATAAAATCTATTGATTAGTTTACTAATTTTCCTCTTCAACGCGAGACTTTCAGATCCACAACGGGGAAGTTTAAAATATACAACCTTCTTCTGTACTGTAGTTACAATTTTAGTTCTAGTAGAAAATTTTAAGTTCATGAATCTTTTTATTACACTGTCAATGCATTTAGAAGGGAAACCATTACCTACTAAGAACATTTTAAGGAATTCCAACTCGGCATGAAGAAGATGGTAGTTGGAGCAAATTTCGCATGAACGGCATAAGAGGGTAAGGATAAGGTTACGTTTGTACTTAAGTGGTGCGAAACTATCAAATTTCATTCCCAAACCTGTGAAAATGGGTTTACGAAAAACTAACGTTTCGAAGTGATTATTAGACGGCATATCAAGAGAGACACTAAAACAAGTGTTCGATAACATGATTCGTCGTGTACACTTGTGTGAAAATTATAATGGTGAACAGACTCAACAATTTTTTTAATTTACTAATAAACAGGCATTCTCCAATGGGTTGAGTTTTTTTTGAACACCCTGTATTTACGTTGTTTTAACATAAAATCAACATCGGTCATATACACGAAACGTTATACAGTACCTATATATATATATATATATATATATATAATATGAAGAATAGCGCTACGATGCTTTTCAATTTATCTCTTTAGTCGAAAGGCTATAAATCCCCCCCCACCCCCCACCCGAGTCAGTAAATTGTCTTACATCTTTTTATTTTTTAGTTTGACTGCATTTATTAAAGCATTCCATTCTTTCCTTATGAGGAAAATTACTGATTTCAAAGGTAAACAGTGTAATTTTTTTTCTTTGATTGGTGAACAAAAAATTAATCCTGCATGTAGAATTTTTTTTCATCTTCCTTCCGCTTCCGTTGTGGAACCCGATAGTAACTGCATGTTTAAATTATTATTATTATTATTACTATTACTATTATTATTACTCCACCGAAACTTAGTGCATGATATGTGGAGATGGCCGATTCAAATTTGTTCAAGGAAAGTCGCAACGTTAACAAATGTGACCGTTAACAACCACTCAAAAGTGAGGCAGTGCTTCAATCGTTATCGAAGCGGCGGGAGACCCCTTTTCGATCTTTGCAGCTAAATTTCTGTTTACTCCAAATTAGATTTCTAAAACTTAAAAGTTAAAATTAAATTAAAATAAATATTATTTTAAATATTAACATTTTTCGTAATACAGTATCGTAAAAATGGTAATAATATAATATTTAGTTTTATGAGTAAAGAGTTTTCATTCATTCATTTATTCATATATAGTTTTCATCCTCGTCACCTCGTGTGAGTCTTTACTGGAACAACATTGTTGATTCAATCAAAAATGCAACACTTCATTCATTTCGGACGGATTGCGTAAACTGATAAGCTCACTTGCAATCGCTAAAGTCAGTCTTTTTTTCACAATTCGTACTTTAAAAACAAACTTTCGTCAAACGATTTTTAATTCAAATTTTAGCAAACGCTTTTACACATCAAAGTTTTAAATTTCCATTTTTACCAGTGAAGCAGATGTGTAAGCGTATATCTGTGTGGCATTTTTTGAGGCCAAACGAGAAATGACTCACCACTCAATTGATTACTCAATGTTGCGGACTTTTATAAATATATATTTCGCTTCTAAAAGTAAATATTAAACAAGCCACTAAAATAAAAACTTTCGTAATTCCTTTCGCTTACTTGAGCTAAAGTTAGGGTAGCGGTGTCATATGTACAATATAATTACAACCAAATGACGCAGCAAAGTTTATATAAATATTTACATACATATTCAGAATCATTCATACACAAAATCTGAGATTTAGAAAAAAATAAAAGTCTGATTGTTTAATATTTTACGGTATATTTAATGTCCTCTTTAAATTCTGAGAAAAAAATGTACAGTATATTGTTAGTATGACATGTGACGCAAGACCATATAAATCATAATGCATATCTCTCTCTCTCTCTCTCTCTCTCATATTATATATATGTATATTATTCATCGATGTATTCATAGCTTAAGTGGAAGTATGAAGATTTAAATATCTTTTCACACAAGAGCATCATTCCGCCCATACGCCCATTTCAGGGTACTAGCAGCTCGCAGCGGCATTGCCAAACAAATAAGAAGTCAAAGTACTGACGAAGCTTTCGTAGTTCATCCCCACTGAAAGCAACAATGCTCTATGTTAGTCTAGTCCAGTGATTCTTAACCCTTGGGTCGCGACCCAAAATTGGGTCGCCAAGCAATTTTAATTGGGTTATTAAATTGTTATCCCTAATCATTTTACCATTAATTATTTATTTTATTAGCTCTTACGAATGAACTGTTTGAAGGCATGGGTCGCCGAGCTAGCCCCGCGACCAGAATTTGGGTCGCAGGCTAAAAAGGTTAAGAACCACTGGTCTAGTCCAAAGAATATCCATATCCATATTCTTCAACTTTTCGTTAGTTTGTATTGCTGCAGGCACTTCCAGTTATTATCAGTCCCGTGCATGATTCTTCAGGAGCAAGATACACCGCAAGTTTGTGTCCTCCCTAAAGCAGCACAAATTTACCTTTACCCATCAGTCATACTCGTACTACCTCAAGTTTGCTCTACACAAACTGAACCAAAAACCACAAACAAGTATCTGCAATCGCAAACCATCCATATTTAGGCCTGTATTTAGTTTAAAAGTTATATATATATATATACAGAGAGAGAGAGAGAGAGAGAGAGAGAGAGAGAGAGAATAAATTGAAAAGAATCTCTATGACAATGAGTGTATGTGGCGTAATTCAGTTTATTTCATTTTAATGCATAGATTATATTATATATATATATATATATATATATATACTGTATAATGTATATATTAACTTTATAGAAAATATTAAAACTGCGAAGTTAGCTTATGAAACTTAACTGCTTGAATTACAGAGTATGTTATTATAAAATAAACATATAACACAGGCATCAAAGTCAGCTATAGCCACAATTTGTAGCATTACGCCAATTCATTATTGTAAAATATTGCTTCATAATTCTTACTTCCTCTCTTAATTCATCTATATAGCTGAGGGCGCGCTCTTGTGGTCTAATGATTAAAATATGATGAGTAGAACGGGAAACGTTACACACACACACACACACACAGGTTGCGACAGGGTAACTGTTTTAATTAAAGAAGAAAATAAACGAATTTTTACAATAGATTTCTTGTTCATCATTTTTAACATTTCAAGATTTTGGCCTTTTCGTTTATACGCTATCCCGAATTCAGCAATATAAATATAACATGGCAGGAAACTACTGAAATGGCTTATTTCACTATTAACGATAACATCAAACGGTTAACTGGAATGATGCCAGACTCGAGTGTCACCACAGATAGGATTTTAAAATTAGAGATTCGGTGAATTTTCGAATCGATGACTGTTTGAGGGAGCGTGTTTACGACTCTAAGTCATGAATAAATATAATTACATACTAATTACTACAAGAGATAAACATTAATCTCGTATGACCGTGGTCTTATATCAGTTTCTAGAATAAATTGAAAAGAAACCTTATTATTACACGCGATATATTTCGATTTACTTCATTTTAATTAATTTTAATTAATTTTGTTTCATTTTAATTTGTATTCTAGTAATCACCGGTTTTCAGAGAAGGAAACCTTTTCAAAATGTTAATCCACGTAATGGAATTTTAGTTTTTACGCTCAGTTCTAATAAATCGAGTGACACGAGTAGACTTTATTTCTTATCGGTACTGCGGCTGAAACTCCCAAATTTGGATGTAATGTTGGTACTTCACCTAAACTCTAATCCCATTCTCACCTTTTTCGTTTATATAAATATTTTGAATAAACAATTAGGGCTCATTATGAATATAGATATATAGTTTATTTTAATTATTATAATTAGAGATTATTATAATTAACTGTGTGGGCGCAATTCCCCCCTTTTTTTTTTTACCAGAACACCTCACAGGGTGTTATTTCTTTCCAGTTTGGCGTATCGGACCGTACCGGTCATTACTTTCACCACTAAACAAACCTTATGGAGTCAAAACCGCCTTAACAAGTTTGAAACATGTTGAAACATGGTTTACAAGAGCTTGTTTCCTTTTCTCGTTTCTCGCTCTTTTTCATCGGAAAAAGCCAAAATAGTAGGATAAAATTAGGATAAATAAGGATAAAAATAGGATAAATTAGTTTTTGAAGTAGCGGTGAGTTATGTAAAAAAAAAAAAAAAAAAAAAAAAATCATCATAGGCGAATATCAGCTGATTTAAAATAATTAGATTTTTAATTAAAAACTACGGTTGCTTGAAAATTAAAATTTCCACCAATATAACAAAATTTTGCGAACTCTTGAAGACCTTTCGCGGAAGTCTAGGGTTCCGCGGAGCAGTTTGAAAGCCACTTTTCTAGTTAGATGTGCAAATAATTAGGGCCTTACACGGAAAAGTCTCTGAAGCATTTAAATCTAGAAAATTGGTGTGGGACTTGATTGCGATTGATATAGAGAAGTCATTACCTCACTGTTTTCATATATATATATATATATATATATATAAGTTCTGGAAGAACCGATTCGCCTCTATTTAAAAGGGCATATCTCGGCGGAAAAACAAAGAAAAAGTCTCGAGAGGAAAGAGAGGAAAAAAAAGGGTGGAGGGGACAGTCGAAGTGGAAAAAGACCAAGGATGACAAGGCCTGCAAGGTCGAGCCCCATCATCCTTGGGTGCTAGGGCCGGGAGGGCGCACGTGAAACCTCCTGGAACAAGCACGTACAAACGAGCACAAAGAGCACTCAAGCGCACGAGCTTAGAACCCCCTTGCGGGATATATATATATATATATATTATATATATACATTTTAACTGCAAACACGCAGTATAATTAACGTAAAGAACGACGCTTGTATAGGAGAATATTCCGCGCAAGATGAGGAGAGAGAACGAAACAAATGAAAAAATGAGGTAACCACCCAGGAATCGAACCCGGGATCTTCCGATTGCCGGTCAGATATGATAACCATTACACCACGGGCCTCACTCGAATAAATGCCGTAATTCTCCTACATACGCGCAGAAACCAATGCCCCAAGGGGGCACCTCCCGCATGCCGTAACATTATATACATTTTAACTGCAAACACGCAGTATAATTAACGTAAAGAACGACGCTTGTAAGGAGAATATTCCGCGCAAGATGAGGAGAGAGAACGAAACAAATGAAAAAATGAGGTTATCATATCTGACCGGCAATCGGAAGATCCCGGGTTCGATTCCGGGTGGTTACCTCATTTTTTCATTTGTTTCGTTCTCTCTCCTCATCTTGCGCGGAATATTCTCCTATACAAGCGTCGTTCTTTACGTTAATTATACTGCGTGTTTGCAGTTAAAATGTATATATGTTACGGGATGCGGGAGGTGCCCCCTTGGGGCATTGGTTTCTGCGCGTATGTAGGAGAATTACGGCATTTGTTCGAGTGAGGCCCGTGGTGTAATGGTTATCATATCTGACGGGCAATCGGAAGATCCCGGGTTCGATTCCCGGGTGGTTACCTCATTTTTTCATTTGTTTCGTTCTCTCTCCTCATCTTGCGGGGAATATTCTCCTATACAAGCGTCGTTCTTTACGTTATATATATATATATATATATATATATATATATATATCTTCATAATGATACTACAGTCATCTTTAGGAAAGTTAATTTATATTTAACATGCGTTATGTTAACAAATGGCAGTCCTACTTTGAGATAGGTAAATGAGTATTCGAAATCAGGATTCTTTTTCTTTTGTTAACAATGTTGACACAGACACCTACAAAAGTTATTTTATTTGAGAGATCACGTCTGTCATCCTTCCATCAAATACGACACGAAAGATGTGAGAAGCCGCTTTTCAATCTCTGTATACCAATATGTAGGCGGATGACAGTCACAGACTGTCCCAAGCCAATTTGAGAAATGGGGATGGGGGTACAGTGACGAGACCACTGAATATAATGTATTCGGCTCGACCCAGTTCTCCTATTAAAGTGGAATTCACTTTTCTCGGTTGGTGACTATACCGCCCGTTTCAGCGCCCTCTGGTGAACGAAGGACTTAAATCGGAAGAGCCAAGCCAACTATATTATTGCATGCGTAGGTTTGCATTTTATTATTTTGTTTAAAGCCCAATAGACAATAAAAGTCTTTAGGAACATTTGGTAAAAACATTTATTTTCATTACCATTCTGTCAACTTAGTGACGACCAAATATACCTTCTGTCTGTCATATATCACGTGAAATACGTTTCACAGCCGTTATAATTCAAATAATTTATAATTCAAATATTCTAAAAACTCTTTCTCGACAGCTTGTACGTTTGACGGACGTGTGACAAAGCAAAGATCTTTGTTTTTAATGTTGTTGTTATGAGAGACAATCACAAGGAAATGAATGACAAGGAAATAGAATTATTCGCAGAAAAATGTCCAATGAACATATATCAATCTTTCAACGTTTTTTTTTAACTGTTAATGAAATTATCATCATCTTTTTTATGCTTTTTAATCCTCTGACATCGGACTTTTTTGCACTGCAGTGTATACAGAGGGTTGACAAAAATAAATAGATACCTTGAATTTTTTTTGTAAGTTTTTGATTTGATAATAAAAGTGAATAAATAATAATAGATTTATTGACTCGATATATTTAGAATCGTGCTGCTTTCCCCTTTCTATTATGTAAAGCTGACATAACACATTCTGGCATTTCATTGATGAGATTCGCCATTTGTTATCGAAGACAATCATTGTGGTGTCTATTTATTTTTGTTAATCCTCTGCATGTGCAAAAATGAGCTCAGCATTATATTTTTTTTATGTTGGCAGAATGGTCGTAAAAGTTAAATTTCAATTAAGTAGGCCTCTCTCTCTCTCTCTCTCTCTCTCTCTATATATATATATATATATAAAAATAAGCGCCTCGGTGGTGTAGTGGTTAGCGTCGCTGACTACAAATCCATCGACCCCGGGTTCGAGACCCGACGGCAGCCGGCGCGCAGCAAAACCCAGCTGTTCATCCCTCCACACAATAAAGAAAGTGATTGGTAGATAAATGGGTACCTTAGGTGGCTTAGTGGTTAAGACGCTGGGCTGCTAATGGAGCGTGGTTCGGATTCCACGTTAAACTGTAGGTCTAAGGTGGAGTGAAAAGCTTGACCTTCGTTAGGATGAACAATTCGGGCGGAAGCTAACCAAAGTTTTTTTTTTATATAGTATGTTACGTCCTTTTTGCGAAATCGGCCTTTTTACAAAAGGCCGTAACATATATACTGGACTTCATCATGTTCATCTCTAACACCGCTTCCCGACGATCAGCGAAGTTAAACGACACTGGGTTAGGGTTCTAGTTGGATGAGGACACAGTCCTCTGCGTCCAGATTAGGTAGCGACACATAAAGCTGTAGGTCGCT
Source organism: Bathynomus jamesi (assembly GCA_023014485.1). Lineage (NCBI taxonomy): Eukaryota > Metazoa > Arthropoda > Malacostraca > Isopoda > Cirolanidae > Bathynomus > Bathynomus jamesi. The sequence goes on from JAJOZX010007400.1 coordinate 142,519, forward strand.
TCCGTCATATGACCTTAAATGTTGCCAAGGAGGTTAAACAAACCCATCAAACAAACAAACGGTACTAGATGAGCCGGGTGTACCTGGCTATGTGCGATGGAGAACCAAGCCAAGCCTAGAGGCAGGGCCACCAACTTGACCTTCGTGTGAAGAGAAACCACCGCACGTAACTGCTACGAGGTTACGAGGTGGGAGAAAAGTCTTTAAGGATTTTATACATACAAATAATTTGTTAATAATAAATAAATTCCAGTGATATCACTGCAGTGATTGCGATACTTTTCAAAGCAACTATACAAAGCCAGGAATGACGCTAGGCTAGAACAGGAAGTCCCTACGCCCTAGCTCCAGTCAGCACCATGTCAATAAAGATGGAACACAGCAATGAAGAAAAAGTGTATCTTGTATCGTGGGTTATTTCTTATAATAACTGTGAAGAAAGTTTGTGTTTATTTCAACAAAAATATAATAAACCACCACCAAATGCAACCGCTCTTCGATAATGGAAGCTCAAACTTTTGCAAACAGGGAGCCTGGTAAAAGATCTTCTAAGAAGCGGAAGGCCAGTAACGATGACAGGAAACAACAACAAAGAAAATGTCCTTGCCAGTTTTCAAGTCGATCCAACAACTTGAACGAGAAAAGTCGCAGAGGAATTGGATATGTCCAAATTTTCAGTAGCAAAAACATTGAAATCACAGGGGTACCACGATTACAAATCCATTTACTCTCAGCTCATATTCAACGATGGTTTTGATAGACGGCTGCAGTTTGCTGAAACAATGAGAAAAGTTCAACAATGATCCAGATTTCATTCGAAAGCTCAAATTTTCAAATGCATGCGTCTTCTTTTAACGAGTAAAGGAAACAAATACAACCTTCACTACTGGGCGAAAAAAAATTCCAAAATACGATTGGGTAAACCGGCTACACTGACAGTTTGGGTGTGCTGCATTGGTTATTCAGGACTTCCTTTGACATATCGAGAGATACGATGGATGGAAAACGCTATTGCCAGGTATTAAGAGACAAAGTTTTGCTACAGTTTACTAATGGCGTTGGCAGGAATTGGCTTTATCAACATGATGGAGCGCCGCCACATTACTTTACAGCCGCCCATGAGATTCTGGATAAAACCTTGAAGGAAGATGACATGGGCGGCGAGGTCCCATTGAATGGTATGGAAAAACTATACGCGCTCACAACATGGTATCATATGTGGTACATTTATTTCATAATTAAATATAAATTATTAATTAATTGAATTAAATATCTATACAAAATTGCCTCGGGATTGGCGACATAGCCTATTGGGAATGAAATAATTGAATTGCCATACGTACAAAGAACCTGTATGTATGAATCAGCCTCACATAGCAACAAGAAAACCCAATTTATTGTTTAGTCTACCAAAGAAAAGTAGACTAAACAAAATTTTGCGAGAACGGCGAAAAAATACAAGCGAACCAAGGAACGGCTCTCAGGGCTGTTTATGTTACAGCGAAGCTTTAAACGCGGAGGATGTCTTGTCCCCCCTAGAGTCCTGAGTGAATTCCTTATAATATAAAACCTAATGACTATATAAAGGATAGGCCTATTCCTTCAGGGGTTTATATAGTGACTGCCTATATTAATTACCTTAAGTAAATTCGCCGCGTAACTCCATCGTGGCGACCCTACACCGAAAATGATCGTAACGCCCTACATCGAAGCAAAACAAAGACCCAGCAAAAATAAGGTGAGGCAATTTCAGTTTTCATTAACATAAGGATTCCCAACTCCCGACGCTAGAATTACCGTAATTACTTAAAATAAAAACGGTCCTTTAACAACCTACATATTTATAACTCTCTAACGAAAAAGCATAGGGCTGTTGTCGGTAACCCTCCACTGAAATCTGTTGGAAATTTCCAACGGATGAGGGCACAGGCAATCAACCCATAGCCCTATATAGTTTTTTCATATGGTGGCCCTGTGTATGGGGAACTAAACCCCTCTAAAATTTACACTGACACACGCAGTGGCTAGGCTTAACTCAGTAGGCCTAACCCCAATTTCAACCGTAACCCCACTATAGTTTTTTCATATGGTGGCCTAAGCAACTGGGAACCGATTCCTTTACCTTTACACTAATCGAAAACAAAGGCTTGTTCATTTAACAGGCATAACTTATTTTAGGTCCTAAAAATAATAGGCCCGCAACATTAAGCCTATTTAATAGGTCCTACTCTTCAAATTCAAAACTAAGCCTTGTTAATTTAACAGGCTTAACTCATTTGAGGTCCTATAAAATAATAGGCCCAAACATAAGCCTACTTGGTAGGCCCAACAAATAGGCCTATTTAGTAGGCCCACCTAACTTTACCTTACATAATAGGCCTACCTCTTAAAGTAGGCCTTACTCTTTACACTCAAGGCCTATCCTAACTAAAACATTGTGAATTTTTAATTTAACCTGTGGCGCAGGTTATATAAAAAACTTATTACTGTACAGTAATTTAACTTGCTCAACATAATAAAAATTAAACTCAGAACTTTAACACTAACAACAATTATGGAAGACTTGGACAAAAGGGTAAGAAACCCAGACCAAGAAAACAAAAACACAGACCTTGGGGCTACGGCACCATCTCAAAATCACAAAAAATTAATGAGGAAAAAATCAGCACGTAAAGGTGTCATCACCAAACTGTACAATGATTTCAAACAAAAGGAACCTACAAGATATGATCTTGAACAACATTAAATTCTATTACTCGTTACAAACAAGAAATTTTCATACTAGATGAAGACATAATTACAGAAATTGATGACACAATTGAACTAACAGATGATGAGTATTCTACTCTCCTACTTGACAATGAAAATTACATTACAAAAATTAACAACTATATTTCTGAAATTCAAAACCAACTTGATGAGTGCAAAAAAGAAGACACATACGAAAGCTTCTTAGAAGCTACAAGAAATGCTTCATTTAGCCCTCCCAATGTGGCTGAGGGCAATGAACTAAAATCAAAATTGCCTACACTTGCAGTACCCACTTTTGAGGGTGACAGAGCCAAATTTCAATCTTTTATTGAAAAATTTCATAGCCTTATAGGTAATAAAAACTGGGATCAGGAAAAAAACCCCCGGTGGAAAAAATCCCCCGGCGGAAAAAATCCAACAAGGAAAAAATCTCCCCGGAAACAAACCCCCGGAGGAAAAAATCCCCCAGAAGGATAAAATGAAAATGTTAATTCATAATTATTATAGATTATGTGGTGTAAGATTCCAGTATTATCCCCATTTTAATATGTTGGTTATGTTGAATATCCACCCGCAAAAAGGTTGATGCCATGTAGCCAGGGTTCTGGCCCATCTAGCCAGGGTTCATGCCATGTAGCCTGTATTGGTTATGGGGATGGTGAGGCTAGGGCCCAGACCTCGTTTTCTCCCTATACCTTCCCCCCAATGTTTATTATGTTTGAGCCTAATAATACTTTACATCATACTAATGTTGTTAATCATCAACGTGCCCGTTCATTTACGGCTACAAGATATTTTAATATGTATCGTAAAATAAAATGTACTGCTGAGTTTGCTAATAGTCGTGTGATTATTGGTAAAAATTTTCTTACTAGTACTAATGATCTTGATATTGTTAATGGTAGAATTGTTTTCAACGTGCACCTACTGATGCTGGAGCTGTACAATTACCATTTACTGCTGTTATAACATATTATGTAAAATGCTTTGGTATAAGTAATGATTAAATAAAAAAAAAAATAAAAAAATAAAAAATTTTGGATTACCCTGTTGCACCAACAGCGCTTAGTATTACCTAGGCGCTGTTTTGGTGCGATTCTGTCAGGCATCACCACAGAACGAACGAATGCACACTACGTTATTATTCAAATTATTAGCCTTCATTTCTGTTCAGCTGGGGGATTTTTTCCTCCGGGGATATTTTCCGGGGGGATTTTTTCCTTGTTGGATTTTTTCCGCCGGGGGATTTTTTCCACCGGTTTTTTTTTTTCCTAAAAGCATAAAAACTACATTACAGATGTTGATAAATTTAGTTATTTAGTGAACTATCTGAAAGGCCCAGCCTTAAGATTAGTGGAATCACTACCAGCCATAGGTGCTTCTTATTCTGTAGCAATAGAATTACTTAACAGAAATTACATGAATAAGGATGAAATTATACATGATTTGGCTCTTAAAGTCATGAACATGCGAACCCCAAAAGACAACTATGGTGACCTCTTTGACTTTTACTGTGAGTTTGAATGTCTCATGGGACAACTTAAAAACAATAATTTAAACATTGCAGAAACAGCTTGGATCATTCAAGCTGTTGTTTTTGAAAAGCTCCCTTCTAAAGTCAAAGAGAATTTCATCAGAGGACAACTGACATATACCCTAGCCTTAATAAACTAAGAGAAGATTTCCCAACTGTACTAGCACTTACAAATCAAGTTACACACTCCCAAAATTTAACACAGAACAAGAAAAACCAACAATGCAGAAAACCAAAAACCTAACAAAAGATTTCAACACTTACCAGTTACATCAAAACACAACGTAAAACTCAATTTGCAGAAAATAAAGTGACAGAAAAAGACTCAAAGACTCCTACTCTGCAAAAACTTTAATGTAGCTACTTTGAGTAATCCCACACCATGCAAATTTTGTTTTAGCAGTGAACATTATTCTACAAATTGTCCCAAATACAAAGACTTTACAGCAAGGTCAAAACGTTGTGAACAACTAAACTTATGCAAAAAATGCACTGGATCAGGGCACCAAAAGTCAAATTGCAAATCAAATTTGATATACAATTGTAAGTTTTGCAACAGTTTTGACCATGTACCCCTATGTGTAATACAACACACAGACGTTGGAAAAACTGACAAACATTATGAACAAACACCCAAATCAAACCAAAACAAACCAGAAACAAACCAAAAAAATGCTATGAATGGACATATCAGTTCATCTAGCATTAACCACAATTCAAAAATTCTTTTACCAACCACAACTTTGGAAATCCAAACAAAAGAGGACAAATAGTACAGGTTAGGTGTCTTTTAGATACCTGCTCACAACAAACATTTGTAACTAAACAACTGATAGAAAAATTGGGGACTTCAAAACCAACAAGGAGATGAAGATCTCTCTATTTCATCATTTATCAATAAAAACCAGTACAAGCCAGTTTTAAAACTGCAAATATAACTTTAACTCTTGATGAAACATTTGAAACCCTTAAGGTTGTTGTTGTGGACAAAGTAGAACAAGAAAAAATACAAATAGCTGGGTTAAAACAAGCTTTGCTCCAACTTCAAAATAAATACACGATAGCTGAAAAACCCTTAATGCAGATGTAGTTGATGATATATGCTCATGGGGGCTGACTATCTTCATCTGGTCCATAGAGGCATCATTAAAATTGGAGATGGAATAGCCATACAAACTCCCACAGGTATTGCTCTTTTGGGTGACATAACTAAATACCATCTTACTACTGACACAGAAAACACAGAACATGAACAAAATTTACGCAAAACAAAATCACCACAGTCACAAATTTCTGACTATGTGACAAACTCGAACTACAAAAACACTGTCATAATCCCACATCATTTGAATGAAAATGATTCCACATTGGATGAAGGGTTACAGCAGTTGTGACTATTAGAATCAGTTGGCATAAAGGACAGTACTTATGGAAAACTGAAGAGTGGGTAGTTGGGAGGTAACGAAAATGGTTCACTGAGTAGGTAGGTAGTTAATCTAACAATTATTAAATTCCTTTTATGTCAATAACTGGGTGGATGAAACCAATTGGTTGCTCACCAGAGTTATTCTCCACACTAGTATTTATATACTGTGTGGGAGGAGCGTGCTCGGTAATAGATACATTACCGCTCAACCAACCGAGGAAAAAACCAAGACAACGCTGGTGCAAGAAGCCCCGCGAAGAGGAGAAAAAAGGAGAACGAAAACGAAGAACGGGGCGAGAGGACGTACCAGCAAGTACGCTCTCGACAATTACACAACCGGAGAAGGGAGAGACTCCAAAACTAAAAGTAAGTGACTGATTGAGTTTTTACACCAGTAAGTTAATCACATTAAATTAAGCTGGGTCAGACAAGTTAGGCCTACATTGTGGCCTAAGACCCAGCATCAACTCATAGCTTAACAAAGGTGAAGGTAGATTGCCCTAACCTAATCTTGTGAGGAATCCTACTGTGGACCTCAATTATCTGCCCGCTCTGGACCATTTCCGGAATCTCTAGGCTGACCCCTCTAGGCTAGACTTGATCTACTCTATAGTTAGACTGGAGATATAAGGGGTGGGTTAATTGTGGACCAATTCATACATAGCATTTTTCGCATTGGTGGTCCGTGTGTGGGAATTTACAAACCTTAACCTTACTTAACAAAAATTGCAGAATTAGGCTAAATGGTCTAGCCTAAGCTAATCAAGCCTAATTAGGTCTACAACCTAGGGCCTAACTAGGAAACATTTACATTTAAGGAGTCTCATTCTCTTATAAGCTTAGACCTGAGTGACATAAGTACTTGGGGGGGATTAAACCAAATTTAAACTCGACTGTTTGTCTGTGCTCTCTCTTCTCTGGTAATTTCTTCTTGTCCTCTATTTCATTACGATCCCCAGTTAAACAATTTTGACTTAGACATGGACAGTGCGGAATTGAAAAAGTTAAAAAAGAAAAGGGGGGCAAAGTTGGGAGCTGTTACAAAGGCTGTGAACACTTTTAACAATATTACACAACCAGGTAAGGAAAATTTAGAGAGTGTAATTATTAAATTGGAAATTAAAAAGAAGGAAATAATAGCCATTAATGAGAGTATTTCAGAGTTAGTTGAATCCGAAATGGCTGAAGAACAATTGATAGACCTTTACGCTGATGATGATGATCAGGTAAGCTCAATTGAACAGCAAATAAGGAGACTACGGTCTCGTTTGACTGACTTAACACCAAAAAACCTAATTCTGATTTTAATCAAAGTAGGGCTAACCTTCAACAAAATTTAAGTGGCATGCTAAATCCTGAGTCACAAGAATTGAGGGCTCAGTTACCATTTTGCTAGTACCAACATTTGAAGGGGGCACGGTACAATTCCCATCTTTCATTGACAAATTTGAGAATTTAATAGGTAATAAACCTTATATTTCAACTGTTGAAAAGTTTAGTTACTTAACTAGTTCCCTTAAAGGCCCAGCCTATAACCTAATAGCCTATTTACCAGCCGTAGGGGATTCATATGAAGTAGCTATTGATCTTTTAAAACGTAATTACATTAATAAAGATGAGATTGTATATGAATTATCTCAACAAATTTTTGAATTTGCACCCATAAAGATAACCATAGTGATATGGAAATTTTTTATACAAAATTAGAAGCTATTATAGGACAACTGGTTAGCAATGAGATAGATATTAAAGCTTCATCTTGGATTATACAAAGCATAGTACTTAGGTGCCTTCCTTCGAGGATTAAAGATATTTTAATTCTAAAGACGGGAGAAAATTATCCTAATTTAGAACAAATAAGAAAACACTTCCCCAATATCCTAAACTAATTACAAATTGAGAGATTTTCCAACACATAAGACCAGACTATGGATAAACCAAAGACTGTTCCCAGAGACCAACTAGCTACAGCCAAACAGACAAAACTTGATACTGTAGAATCAAATGTGACCAACTATAATACACGAACACCTACATTACAGAACTTTAATGTAACTGCTGCCTCAACTTACACACCACATTGCAAATTTTGTGCAAGTAATGAACACAGTAGTACTGGGTGTGACAAATATTCAGACTTTAACCAAAGGGCTAAAAGATGTGAACAGTTGAACCTGTGTAAAAAGTGTACTGGCCAGGGATATTATAAGAAAGACTGTAAATCTAGGTTAAGATTCAAGTGTAAGTTTTGTAAAAGTTTACGACATGTCTCATCAATGTGTGATTCACCAAAGTGTCCAAACAATAGTACTCAAACTCAAAAGATACCTCCCCCAAACAAAGGTAATCAAGAAAATGCCACTTTCATGGGACATTCTGCTTGTTCAAACAATGTAACAAGAAACACTGAGATTCTTTTACCAACTATTACTTTGGACTTAGTGAATAGTGAGGGTAGTACCACTCCAGTGAGATGTCTTATAGACTGTTGTTCTCAACAAACATTTGTTTCAAAAAATGTAGTTAATAAATTGGGTTTGACACCAAACCCGAATGAACAAAACCTCAATATTGCATCCTTTGTTAAGGATAACTCGGACAAAAATAGCTATAAGACAATTGACTGGAACTACATTTAGAAAGTAAATTCAAGAAAATTGAAGCAGTTATTATTTCTAAAGTAGGACAAAACAAACTGGTTATACCCAAACTAGAACAAACCATAAATCATTTGGGAAAACACTACAAAATAGCTGATAGACATATCACTAACAACACAGTAGCTAACATTGAAATGCTAATAGGGGCAGATTATATTAATCTTATTCATAAGGGCATAGTAGAGATAGGTAATGGTATAGCTATTCAGACTCCATCAGGGATAGCCCCTTTGGGTGACCTATCAGAATACAACCTAGACCTAAACCAAAACAGCTCATGACCAACAAATACTATGTGCCTCAACTCAGTCCTACATAACACCTGTAAGAATAGCAACACTTTGAATAATATTATCTCAACTGAGAACATTAATTCATCATTATCAAATGAAACTTTGGATGAGGCAATTCAAACTTTATGGTTGCTAGAATCTGTGGGTATACATGACACCAATCAAACTTCAGAAGATCAGTTAATGGTAAAGATTTGAAGACACCATTCAGTGCAAAGACAATAGTTATTTTGTTGAGTTACCTTGGAAAATAAATTGTCCAACTTTAAGAGACAATTCAAAGTAGCTAAAGGACATTTATATAAAGTAATGAAAAAACTCAGACAAGATAATAATATTCAAAAGTACAGTGATGTCTTCAAAGAACAGCTACAGAAAGGCTTCATTGAAGAAGTAACACATAACCCTTTTAAAAAAGATGGTTGTCATTATTTAACCCACAGGGGGTTTATCGACAAGATGCCCCAACAACAAAACTCAGAGTAGTATATAACTGTAGCCTCAAAGACAGTGATAAACACAGTTTGAATGATTGCTTGATTGAGGGTCCTAATCTCATTTCTGACCTTGTGAAGATCTTACTGAGGTTCAGGTTAGACAAATATGCCGTACAAAGTGACATTTCAAAGGCATTTTTGAGAATAAATCTTAAAAATGAATATGATAAGAACCAACTTAGGTTCTTATGGTTCAAGGATCCATTTGATTTGAATAAAGGGTTCATAACCTATAGATTAATGTTGTGTTGTTTGGAGCCAATTGCTCACCTAGCCTATTAGCATTGACAATTAGACATCATTTAAACCAGTTTAATAACTCTCTAACATTGAACTTCCTTAAGGAACATTTTTACGTAGACAATCTAATAGGCTCAACGACAACAAAATCTGAATTATCTGAAGTCTATGAACACTCTCAAAACATTATGCAACAAGGTAACTTTGAGCTTAGAGAGTGGATTTCAAATGATGAGGATTTAAACAAAAAGATTTTAAAGGATAATAATGGTCTTACTGAGCCATCAGACAGAGTTAAAACTTTAGGTATGAACTGGTATTTGGATGCAACTTCTAACAGTCATGATTCAATCTGTACTAAAGGTTTTAAACTTGATGAGGAAGCAAATACTAAAAGAAAATATTATCAGAGGCTTCCAAAATTTTTGATCCTATGGGTCTATTCCTGCCTTCAACAATAAAATCAAAGATTCTCCTCCAAGAAATTTGGAGGACAAATGTTGGGTGGGATGATCCAATAACAAATGAAAATCAAAAATCTTGGAAGAAGTTAGCTACTGATTTAACAAAAGTGCAGAACATTAAAATTCAAAGGTGCTGTGGGTTTAGGGATAAGCCCCAGAGACTTCATGTGTTTGCTGATGCAAGCACACAAGCTTATGGGTGCTGTGCGTATCTTGTAAGCCCTACAGAAAGTCATCTAATTTATGCAAAAGGGAAAGTTGCACCTCTCAAACCTACCCGAACCATACCTCAATTGGAACTATTGGCTGCTACATTAGCCATTAAAACCATTTCATTGCTTAAGGATGCTTACTATGATGTGTTTTTTAACTCATATCCACGTCTGGCTTGACAGTCAGATTTGTCTTGCCTGGATACGGAATGATAGCATTAATAGTAAGAATATCTTTGTAAGAAATAGGCTAAAAGAAATAGCTGACGCTAATGAAAGCCTACAAGTAAACTTTCACTATGTTCCAACTAAACAGAATCCAGCAGACTTTCTGACCAGAGGTTTATCCTACAAGTTGTTGAAGTCAAACAAAACTTGGTTTATGGACCTAAGTGGCTCTGTAATACAGACCAATGGCCTGTGGAACAAGTTAACTTGACATTAAATTTAATCTTTTCAAATGAAAAGGTTGAACCAATCACTAATTATGAACAGTATTCTGATTTCAACAAACTTGTCAGGGTGACAGCCTACTGTTTGAGGTTTGCTCACAACTGTTTAGCTACAATTAACAAACAGCTAAATAAAAATAATCATAATTATACAGAAGTTGCAACCAAATACTGGATAGGCCAAGCACAACAAAAAGAGTACAATAAAGAGTTAGAATTCTTAACTAATGGGAAACAAACAAAAGAACCTGTACCATCAGTAGTTGTGGATCTAAACTTGTCAGAGATGAGGAAGGCCTTCTAAGGTGTAAAGGGAGATTAGACAAATCAAAACTGTCATACAAAAGCAAAAATCCAATCCTTTTACCTAGATTTAGCTATTTGACAACATTAATCATCAGAAAAACACACAATGATGTATATCATATGGGGGTACCACAGACATAACTACATTAAGAAAAACTTATTGGATACCCAAGGGAAGGATCACTGTTAAAAACAGTCCTGAGTGAGTGTGTCACATGTAGGCGTATTCATGCTAGGCCCTATAGGAAACCAAATCCTCCTGCTTTGCCAGAGGAGAGAGTTACTCTCAACAGACCCTTTGAGACTGTAGGCATTGACTATACAGGAGCATTGACTGTAGGGGTGGGTGACACTGAACAAAAAATGTACATTGTACTGTTACATGTGCTGCCTCACGAGCTGTTTATTTGGATGTTGTGGAGGACCTTACAGCAGAATCTTTTGTTGCTGTCTTTAAGAGATTCTGTGCACGACATTCAGTACCAAAGACAGTTTGGACTGACAATGCTACATATTTCAAAGCTGGTGAACAAGTCATCCACGACTTGTTAAGCAATGAAATCACACAATTATATATACAAAATTCAAACATAAAGTGGAAGTATATTCCGGTTGCCTCTCCTTGGTATGGTTCTATCTGGGAGAGGAATATACAAACAGTAAAGAATTGCTTGAAGAAAGCAATTGGCAAAAAACGGATACACTTATTGGGTTACTCACTCTCCTGGCTGAGATTGAGAACATCATTAACAATAGACCACTCACTTATGTGAGTGACAACATTAATGACCCAGAACCATTAACTCCAAATCATTTGATTCGGGGAGAACAAGTTAGTCTCCTGCCGGACTACAATATAGACTCTTCAGAAGACCCAAACTGGACTCAACGACATGATGAGCTCCAGACTAAGTTACAACATTTAACTAGAGTTAAAGCTCATTCATTAAACAGTGGAAAACTGAGTACTTGATGGGTCTAAGGGAGAGACATAAACAAATGACTAAGAAGGATTGGTCTGACACAATTAAGGTAGGGGACCTTGTTCTCATACATGACAGTACTCCAAGACAATACTGGCCTCTGGCTAGAGTTTCAGAACTCAGACCAGGGGCAGACGGGGTAACAAGAGTGGTCAAATTAAGGACTTCAACGGGTGACACAACAAGAGCCATTTCTCTTTTGTACCCTTTAGAGTCTGGACCAAAACAATGGACTTTGGAGAACCTTCTCCACTGACAGTAACAACTGGAGACACTGAACTTCCAGTAACTATTCCTTTGACAGTAGGAGTGGTAACGCATCCTACTACAACATTGACAGACACAAGACCTCAGCGACAAACAGCATTAAAGGCGCGACTATTTTTACAACAAAAAATAGATGCTGGGGAATTGTAATTTTATCTTCTAACTTTCATTTTTTCTTTTCTTATGGTAAAGACCATAGACAGTTTCATCCTATGGATGTATATTTTCTATTCTAATTAAATGCTACACCTTCTCCATGAGAAGGTGAGGATAGGCACTGTTAATCAGATTAACAGGCATTTACAGTTAAATAGTTAGCTAGTCTACACTCAGACACAAAAATTGGTGACAATGACACACAAAATTTTTATCTCCGGGGCCCCCAGTATATGGAAAACTGATGAGTGGGTAGTTGGGAGGTAACGAAAATGGTTCACTGAGTAGGTAGGTAGTTAATCTAACAATTATTAAATTCCTTTTACGTCAATAACTGGTGGATGAAACCAATTGGTTGCTCACCAGAGTTATTCTCCACACTAGTATTTATATACTGTGTGGGAGGAGCGTGCTCGGTAATAGATACATTACCGCTCAACCAACCGAGGAAAAAACCAAGACAACGCTGGTGCAAGAAGCCCCGCGAAGAGGAGAACAAAAGGAGAACGAAAACGAAGAACGGGGCGAGAGGATGTACCAGCAAGTACGCTCTCGACAATTACACAACCGGGAAGGGAGAGACTCCAATAACTAAAAGTAAGTGACTGATTGAGTTTTTACACCAGTAAGTTAATCACATTAAATTAAGCTGGTCAGACAAGTTAGGCCTACATTGTGGCCTAAGACCCAGCATCAACTCATAGCTTAACAAAGGTGAGGTAGATTGCCCTAACTAATCTTGTGAGGAATCCTACTGTGGACCTCAATTTATCTGCCCGCTCTGGACCATTTCCGGAATCTCTAGGCTGACCCCTCTAGGCTAGACTTGATCTACTCTATAGTTAGACTGGAGATATAAGGGGTGGGTTAATGTGGACCAATTCATACAGAGCATTTTTCGCAGTACTATTACACATGAAGACCAATTGATGACAGAACAATTTAAGGATACATTACAACACAGAGACAATCAATACTATGTGGAGCTGCCTTGGAAAACACCTTGTCCAGAAATAATGGACAATTGAAAGTAGCTAAGGCAATCTGTATAAAAATTACAGAAAACTAAAAAATGACAATCTTTTAGAACAATACAACAACATATTCAAGGAACAAATAGAAAGGGGCTTCATTGAAGAAGTTTACTGATGAACCCTTTAAAAACGAGGTGTCATTATTTAAACACAGGGGAGTTTACAGAGAAGACTCATCCACAACTAAACTAAGAGTATACAACTGTAGTTTAAAAGACACAAATTCTGTTAGTTTAAATGATTGTCTCATGGAAGGCCCAAACCTTGTCTCAGATCTTGTAAAAATTCTCCTTTGCTTCCGTTTAGACAATTATGCAGTACAAAGTGACATAGAAAAAGCATTCCTCTGTATAAATTTGAAGCTGAGTATGATAAAAATCATCTCAGGTTTTTGTGGTTGAATGATCCACATGACCTTAACAAAGGTTTCAAAACCTACAGATTTAAAGTAATATTTTGGAGCAAATTGCTCTCCAAGTATTCTTGCTTTAACAATTAGAAACCACCTAAACTTATTTCAAGAGGACTTAACAGTTCAGTTTTTAAAACAAAACTTTATGTGGATAACCTCATTGGTTCCACTGTAACTGAAGAGGAATTGCTTGAAATTTACCAAATGTCACAACCATAATGAAGCAAGGAAATTTGGATTGAGAGAATGGGTTTCTAATTCTCCTAATTAAATGAACAAATAACAAAAGACAACAATGGAAACATTGAACCAAACAATTACACGAAAACACTTGGAATGCTTTGGTTTTTAAACAGAATTCTGAACACAATGACACTCTTTGCACGAAGAGTTATAACTTAAATCCAAATGCCAATACAAAAAGACAAGTGCTTCAGAATCATCCAAAATTTTTGACCCCATTGGATTATATTTACCAGCAACCATAAGATCCAAAATCCTTTGCAAGACTTATGGAAAAAGAAAATTGATTGGGATGAACCACTTTCAGTGGAAGACCAACTTCATTGGAAAAAATTAGCCCAGACTTGAACAAAGTTCAGACATCTACGTACCAAGATGTGCTGGCTACAGATTGAAATCGCAAACACTACACATTTTTACAGATGCCAGCACACAAGCTTATGGGTGTTGTGCCTATTTAACAAGTGAAAATGAAAGAACTTGGTTTATTCAAAGGCAAAAGTGCACCCTTAAACCAAAAGAAAACTGTACCACAACTTGAATTATTAGCGTCTCATTGGGAGTTAAAACAGCAAACTTTCACAAGTGTATAAGAAGTTGACTAACAAACATTTACTTATGGACAGACAGTCAAATTTGTTAACATGGGTGACCAACACCAGAATAAACTTCTTGCAAAAATATATTTGTGAAAACAGACTAACAGAAATCAAAACTGCAAACACAAACCTTGGTATCAAATTTAGTACATAAAAACAAGGAGAATCCTACAGACTTTTTGACAAGAGGGCTCTTAAAAGCTGTTGAAACAAAAAAAAATCTGGTATGAAGGGCTCGAATGGCTAACATGTGAGGATCTTTGGCCAGCCAAGTAGTTAACCCACACTCAACTCTACAACAACTGAAAAGATCACTGAGGACAAACCTATATTTGACTATCACCTTTATTCAGACCTAAAAAACTCTTGAGAATTACAGTCTATTGCTGCAAGTTTGTCAATAGCTACCTTCTCAAACACTGTCCTCAGAAAGCCTTTTCTAACTTAACAGAAACTGCAACAAAATACTGGCTCAAACAGATAAGCTTCAGAATTTGACAGGAGTTGAAGTATCTTAGGTCCAGTAGCCATTAAACAAAGGTATTCCTTCACTTGTCATGGATCAATCTGTACCTGGATACAGAGGGGTAATGTGTAAAGGAAGCTTAACAAGTCAACTTTGACTACATCTCTGAGCACCCAATTCTTCTTCCAAGGAGAAATCACTTCCAAAATCATCATCAGGGATACCCACAACAAAATACACCACATGGGAGTCCACAAACCTGACAGAGTGAGAAAAACTACTGGCTACAAAGGGTAGAAACTGAAACAAAGAAATTTTAAACACATGCATTCCTTGTAAACGTATCCATTCACGACCCTTTAAGACCCCAAGCCCTCCAGACCTACCTGTGGAACGAGTAACATTTACTCGGCCATTTGAAACCACGGGTATTGACTACACTGGAGCGGTAAATGTGAGTTTTGGAGACAAAATGGATTCAAAGGAATACAAAGTGTACATTGTACTCTTCACCTGTGCTGCCACACGTGCCATATGTCTAGACATAGTAGAAGATCTGACAGCAGAAGCTTTTATTGCTGCTTTCAGACGATTTTGTGCACACAATTCTGTACCCAAAACTATATGGTCAGACAATGCCACATACTTCAAATCTGGTGAAAGAATTATTCATCAGATTTGTGACAGTGAAACAGTACAAACTCATTTAACCAAACACAACATAACCTGGAAGTACATTCCTGTTAATACACCATGGTATGGTTCAATTTGGGAAAGAAACATACAAACTGTAAAGAACTGCCTTAAAAAGACTATTGGGACAAAACATCTACAACTTTTTGAACTCATGACTATTCTGTCAGAAATTGAAAATGTTGTCAACAACAGACCATTAACTTATGTGGGAGATGGTATTAATGAGCCAGAACCTCTCACACCAAACCACCTAATTAAGGGAGAAACAGTAAACATGTTACCAGAATCTGAACATAACAGTACAGAGGATCCAGATTGGGAAATAGGACACAAAGAACTCAACACAAAATACCAACATTTGACACAAATCAAACTCAATTTATAACAAAATGGAGAGAAGAATACTTAACAAGTCTTAGAGAAAGACATAAACAATTAACAAAACAAAGTTGGAATGATTCAGTCAAAATTGGGGACATTGTGTTGATACATGACAAGACACCAAGACAACATTGGTCAATGGGAAAAGTCTTGGAACTCAAAACTGGTGAAGACGAAGTTACCAGGGTTGTAAAACTGAAAACAGCAACTGGTGAACCACCAGAGATATCACATTACTATATCCTTTGGAGTGTGGGGCTAAATTAGAACCATTACCCCAAAGGATGGATCAGGATACTATTGGGGAGGAATCTCTCAATGTGCCTGATGTAACTCAGACTAAACCAGACAGGCCTCAAAGAAAGACTGCTTTGAAAGCCAGAAAACTTTTACAAGAAAAAATTAAGAC
Organism: Bathynomus jamesi; assembly: GCA_023014485.1. Lineage (NCBI taxonomy): Eukaryota > Metazoa > Arthropoda > Malacostraca > Isopoda > Cirolanidae > Bathynomus > Bathynomus jamesi. The sequence goes on from JAJOZX010007400.1 coordinate 159,000, forward strand.
TGGTGACTTATAAAACTTACACAAACTGAGCAAAGTTAAAATGCTTAATAACTTTACTTTAATCCCATAAATTTCCTATACCTAAAGGGAGTCAAACTGATTGACATAACTTTAACTAAACTTGAGAAGTTGGCCTCTTGAACTTTAATATTTAAATAGGTCTTGAGTAACCTCTCTCTCCTAAATTTCTACTTTATTCTTTTCAATCCATTTCACATGTTTAAACACAGTTTATCAAAAAATTTGATCTATAACATACAAATTTTTCTCCGGCCCCCCCCAGTATATGGAAAAACTATACGCGCTCACAACATGGTATCATATGTGGTACATTTATTTCATAATTAAATATAAATTATTAATTAATTGAATTAAATATCTATACAAAATTGCCTCGGGATTGGCGACATAGCCTATTGGGAATGAAATAATTGAATTGCCATACGTACAAAGAACCTGTATGTATGAATCAGCCTCACATAGCAACAAGAAAACCCAATTTATTGTTTAGTCTACCAAAGAAAAGTAGACAAACAAAATTTGCTAGAACGGCAAATAATACAAGCGAACCAAGGAACGGCTCTCAGGGCTGTTTATTCCAAGCGAAGCTTTAAACGGGAGGATGTCTTTGTCCCCAAGTCCTGAGTGAATTCCTTATAATATAAAACCTAATGACTATAAAAGGATAGGCCTATTCCTTCAGGGGTTTATATAGTGACTGCCTATATTAATTACCTTAAGTAAATTCGCCGCGTAACCCCATCGTGGCGACCCTACACCGAAAATGACCGTCACGCCCTACATCGAAACAAACAAAGACCCAGCAAAAATAAGGTGAGCAATTTCAGTTTTTCATTAACATAAGGCTTTCCCAACTCCCGATGCTAGAATTACCGTAATCAATATAAATATAAAGAGGTCCTTTAAAGACCTACATATTTATAACTCTCTAACGAAAAAGCATAGGGCTGTTGTCGGTAACCCTCCACTGAAGTCTGTTGGAAATTTCCAACGGATGAGGGCACAGGCAATCAACCCATAGCCCTAAATAGTTTTTTCACAAATGGCCAGCCAGATCACCTGATTTAACCCATGTGAAATTATGAATTTTGGCTTTGGACTTATCTGCGTGACAAACTCCTGGATTTTCATCCATCCAAATGTGAATGGTCTTGGCCGCAGAATAGATGAACAACTGAAAAGGATCCCACTCGATATGTTCAGAAGAACAATGAAGAGTTTCACAGAGAGAATCCACAAATGTATTATTGCGGATGAAGAAGTCTTTTAAGATTAAATTACAATTTAACAAAATATTTGTATGAGTAAAATTCTTATAAACTTTTTGTTTGTTTCATCATTTGAACACTTATCTGTATAATGTTGTTAACTAAATAGTTGTATGTATAAAATCCTTAAAGAATTTTCTCCCACCCTGTATATGCATCAATTGTATAGGCTACGAATACGAAGATAGGCTATAACACTGGTCAACAAAGTTTTTGTCAGAGATATTTTTACTTGAACTATATGTAATTTTTTACATTGATTACGGAAATGAAAACAGAATTTTTCTATCATCCGCAGTTTTAGAGTAACACACGAATTTAAATTACTTAGGATTTTAATCAGAATAGGAAGGGGGTGGGGTCTGTCCCTTGCTTCTCCTCTGCTTATAAGTTGCTGCATGTCACTGTTGACTTTCATTTGTCAGTTACTCACTTGATTTCGCTCATTGAACATTTTAGGTGAGTTCAATATGCATTTTCTACTTTGAGATTGCTATTACGTCTATAAATTAGTCCAAATTTCATTTTCGATTCACTCAATATTGGTGGGTGATAAAAATTTTAAGGTCATTTTTGAACTCAGAGGTAAAAAACCTATAAGATCCACCCATTTTTGTTCATGTGACAAAAAAAAACGTTCTTTTTTTTGTCATCCAGTGCAATTTCAATTAAATAGTAAGTAGTATTTGGGGTCACCATTTGATTTATATCAACAATCAAGAAAAAGAAAACGTATGCGGTTTTTCCTTTTAATTACCAAACTAAATATTACAATGATAAATAAAGTATGGAACATAACAACACAATAATGCAATTGGTTATAAATGAATGTTAGTTACAAAAGGCTTGATATGTATGAATTAATTGTCACCATAAATACAGTTTTAAATACAACAACAGATAATAAATTACATCAAATTGTACAATAATAATTAATTGATGGTTTATTTGAATTGATAGCGCGATGAACGACACAATAAATGCAAGCGCTTGGTGCACTAGCCAAAAAACCCGGATTTTTTATAAGCAAGCGAAAGATTCTTTATAACGGTACTTTTACGAAGGCCTATACGCGAACGTGAACTCCCAAGAACGATTGGAGGAAAACTCTTTGAAATAGGCGAAGAAGTGTATGGTAGGCCTATACCCAAGACTGAAGGAAAACTGACTTAAAACTTCAAATGTTAAATTTTGAGGAACATGAGGCTTGGTTGATTCCATTATTTACTGTTGCTTATTTTCTGGTTTGGTTGCTTCCAAATTCCTTGGTGATTTTTTGGTTGATTTTTAATGGTTATCATTTCAGGCTAATTTTCTTGAAGTCTGCTTATGATATCGTGGGAGTGTTTCCATGGAAAATGTTCATTAACGCAAAAGAAGTCTCTTGTAATCTGACACTGATACTCAGAAAACTTTCTTCAGTATAGATTTCTGCTGGTATCGAGAATTTGCGGTGTTTACAATAAACTCTAACGAAACTTCATGTTTACCCAGGAATTTCTTCAGACATCTAAATTTAGACACCTTCAGATATCTAAAATAATACAGTTCTAGCAAGAAAAAAAGGGGGATCTTTTATAAAGTAATTCGATAGGCACTTGAAAAATGTATTAAAACTGTAGGTCTAAAAGGGAATGTATATGAACACACACACACACCACACACACACACACACATATATATATATATATATATACTGCTTTTTTTGTAAAAAAAAAAAAGAGGTGCCGGTACTCATATCTTGATAAATTGTAAAATTCCTCTCCCACCCCTCCCCTCTTCCTGCGCCCTCTCCCCCTTCTCTATTGAATTTGTGAACTTTTAATAAAAAAGCTGATAATAAAAATAAAAAGTACATAATAAAAATGAGAATATTTAACATTGATAGACGCCGTTTATTACTTTCAGTGTTAAAGAATTAAAAAAATTAAAATATACCAACTTTCATAGAAAATTCCAAACGAATTCCAACGAATTGTCATGCGAATTTGTTGTTCCGCCAAATGAGTCAGTCGAGATGGGAACGTTAATTTATTTGAACGTCGCTTTGAAAAAAAAGGTGCCGGTACGCCGTACACAAAAAAAGCATTGTATATATATATATAAAGGCTAGACAGGGAACATCTTCACTCCTAAAGGAAAATAGTTTTGTTGTGAGAGGACCAAGACTGTTTAACCAGCTACCCAAGGAACTAAGGAACACGAGTGGTGTTGCGGTGGACATCTTCAAAAGAAGATTAGACGCTTGGCTCAAAACAATTCCAGATGAGCCGGGCGTACCTGGCTATGTGAGGTGGAGAGTACAAGAAACCAACTCTCTACTTCACCAGGCCAACTCGAGAGGAGGGGCGACAAGCTTGACCTTCGTGAAGTGATGACTCATCGCACGGAACATTTGAAAGGTTGAAAGGAAAGGTATATATGAACAAAATTTCGTTTCCCAATAGATTGGGGTGAGAAGACAGAAATAGCTCGAATATGAAAAAGAGAGGAAGTAAAAAAGAGAAAATGTAGAAAGACATATGCAGTGTATATATATGTATATGTATATAAACTATGAATGCATCGATGATGAATACTATTTAAGTGTAGACACCAACTGACCAGTAAAGTACTTTTGGGGGGTGTTGTTAGGCAGGAGACAGCTCGTCCTAGAACTCCCGTTTCTCTTGTCACTGGCCTCCTCAGCTGCTCTTTTTCCCCAAGTCTCATCTACCTGTGATGAGTAGGTGACAGGACACAACTCTGAGGAACACCACCATTAATTGCTTTAGGAGAAGAATTGGCCCTCTACAACCGCAGATATAGATCGGCCGGAAAGGAAATTAGAAATGAAGGCAGAGATATAAGGATAGAAACCGAAGGGGGGCAGTTTGGAATTCAAAGCTTTGTGCCAGACTTTATCAAAAGCTTTTGATATTTCTAATGAAATAGCAAAGATTTCACTGAAATTCCGAAAGAAGGAAGATCAAGAGTTAAAGAGATATGTAAGAACATCACCAGTAGAACGTCCCTTGAGGAACCCATATTAACGATCTAAAAGAAGATTGTGAGTAGAGAGGAGTTTAAGAATCTTCCTATTAAGGATAAATTAAAAATTTTTAGAAAGGCAAGAAATCAAGGCAGTTGGATTATAGATGGAGGGTTGAGAGCAGAGCATTTTTTAACCTAGTGAGTGGGCGACATGAATGTCACCCAGTGAAGAACATTTGTCGCCCAGTAAATGAAATTTTAGGGTACTGGGCGACAAGGAATTTTCAAAATTTGTGAAAATAGAATTGTCTTGGGAGTTGTCTTGGGAGCATTGTCTTGGAAGCCATATAAATACATATAATACACGCACATATGCCACAATTAGAACTGTTTATCCTAAATGTAAATATGAAATTTACATTGAATATTTATATATAGATAATGCTAGTGTTATTTTAGACCACACGGGGATAGTGGCCTGATTAGGGAACATCCAGATCCATAGTATCCTTAATCCAGGGGTGTGCTGGGACCGGTTCGGTCCGGTTCGCCCGAACCGGTTGTTAAATTTTGATTGGATCACCGAACCGTTTTTGTTTTTAACAAATATTTAACGGTCAGTAGAAATTTATTTATATCTAAATTTTTTTAAATTTTTTCAGGATTTTATAGAAAAATATAGGTAGTATCACAAGCAGTAGTCGTTTCAATATTTATTTATTTTTTGATGAAAAATTAGTTTATTTTTAGATAATTATGTCATTAGTGAGTATAAAGAATGTTAAATAATTTCTGCCAAAATTTACAAAATGCTGTTTGGAAAAGCTAAAATGCGTTGGCTTCCGTGGCTCCGTCCCTGACCCCGCTGGGGGAGCTACCGCTCACCCCAGACGCCCTAGCTTAATGACTCGCGCCATTGGCGCTCGCCGATTTACACCCTTATCCGTATCAGAACTGGTTGTTAAGAAATTGGCAGCACATCCCTGCCTTAATACCCCGCCTACTTCCCGCTCTGCCTTTGTCGCCCAGTGGGAAAAGCTTAAAAAAACGCTTTGGTTGAGTGGTCACACTTCTTTGTGACAGGCTGAATGAGAGCGAACTTCCAGCAAGAAGGAAAAGTACCAGACGAAAGACAAAGACGAAAGAGTTTGCCAAGGCAGGTTGTCACAGAGAAACAGTTCTTGAGAATAACAGGCGGGACCCCGTCAGAACCGTACACCTTTCTAGAGTTGAGCCCAAATAGGGTAGAAAAACATCTTTCGAAGAAATTCTAATTTCAGACATAACAAAGTCAGAGGAAGGAGGAGATGGAGGAACAGCACCGGAACCATGCAGGATTGAGTTAGAACTTGGAGGCGAAAGTTTGAGCGAAGAGTTCAGATTTATCAGAAGAGACAGCAACTGAACTGTCAGAATGGAAAAGAGGAAGGAAAGAAAAAAGTTGTTGGAGAAGTGTTTCGCTAGAAAATAGAAAGAGGGAAAATAAATACAATTAGATAGGTTTTCACATTTTTGTCTGATGAAAGAGTTTTTAGTTAGTCGAAGAACAGAGTTTGTACGATTTTCGGGCAGAAATATAAGCTGAGTGAGAGTCAGGAGTTGGATAGCGACCATCTCAAAGCCTCCTATCTGTTTCGGATAACATTAGAACAAGAAAAGTTAAAGGTTTTTTTTGCATTAACAATGGGAAAGAATATGGAATGTACGCCTCCATGCCCGAGAGAATCACCTTGAAGCTCTCAACGCACTCGGAGGTCGCCCGGGCCACGGAAACAGTAATCATTCCATGGAAAATCAGAGAAGTACGGCCTAGTGGCCTCCCAATCGGCGGCGCCAAAGTGTCAGAGTGCCAAAGGCCGAACTGGAGCGATAGAACAGAAAACAGATATAATATTGTGGTCGGAGGAGCCCAACGGAGAAAAAGGTTCAACAGAGTAAAAAGAAGGATGCGAGGCTAGAAATAAATTCAGAATGTTGGGCCTATCTCCAAGGTGGTCGGAGATACGATAAGAGTGCTTTACAATCTGCTGTAGGGCATTCAGGGTAGGGAAGTTGCAAGCTAGTTTGCCAGGGATGTCAGTGAAGTGGGAGAAAAGCCAGACATGGCGGTAAACATCGAAAACTTCTAAAACGGAGGTTTCAGCGAAAGGAGAGTGGGATAAAATGTATTTCACTTTGGAAGTGAGGTATTCAAAGAATTCTGGATGCTTAGTAGAATTAGGGGAAAGAGAGACCGCAGATGAATTTAGTTTGAGATTGGCATGTAAGCGGCAGCCATAGTATGTAGAATTCGGAAGGTTGAAGGTCAGGAATACGAGAGCAAGTTAGGTCGTTACGTACATATACGCGACATCTACCTTTGGAATTCATTTGAGTATATAGAAAGTAAGAGGTTGCTGTCTTTCGTTTCAGACACCTGAGTTTCAGTGAGGAGAAGAAGGTAAGGTTTAGAGGAGGAGAGATGTTGTTCAACAGATTAGAAATCTGAGGAAAGACCACGAATGTTGCAAAAGTTTATGAGGCCCAGAACATCTCGAATGAGTGACAGCAGAACCAACTTCACTGCCAGAGTCTGTGTTCCCTGCAGCGGGGGAACCAGAAGTGGGGACATTTATGGTCCCCTCCCCATGGGACTCCCGATGCTCTTAAAGACGGTGCAATTTTTTATTTATTTTGAAAAGACTATGAAGTGTGTAAGATGCATGTATGCGTAATGAGGAATAGAGAGTGGGTGTGTTTGAGAGCATGCTGGACTGCTCACAGGTAGATGAGACACGGAAAAAGATCAGCTAAGGAAGACAGTGAGAGGAGAAGCTGAAGTTCCAGCATTCGCTGTCTCCTGCTTAACATCACCCCCGGAGTACTTCCCTGGTCGATTAGTGTCTACAGTTTCTTCCTATGAAATTGGTCCGGAGCAATATTGTAATGACTGTAGGCCATTCTATACTTCATATTTGATTGCATAATATAATACGATATGTGTTTTCCTGCTACTAAAGTTTAGAATTATTCATTAGTTTCATTATCATAAAACATTATTGTGAACTATGTGAATACCGAGATATACAGCAGTTATGACATTTTGAATGTAAACAAACTAAAGATGTATTTTTTTTGGCAAGGAAAACAAGTTAAGCTGTTCTTATTAAGTTGGACCAAAGCAAACGCATTCATTTGTTACTGTACGTTCCAGAACATAAATGGGGTTCGTTTTCGAAGTAAAGGAATTAAACTGTTTTCAGTCATAGCTGAAGTTTGGCTTCGGTCATACATAAACAAAAACAAGGAAGCAAATGAAAATGAAACAAAATTAATGGAATAATTGTGAATCTTCTTATAAATATTTAAGAATTATTTATTTTGTAAAATAGGGGGTTCTAAGCCTATATCCATGCAGACCTTTCATAACGTAACTAACAAATCATAGCAGAATATAACATTAGTAAACGCACGCACACACACAACACACACACACACACACACACACACACACACCAAAATTAAAAATTATAAGACATTCCTCGATTCCCTACTTCCTGCACAGTTGATACACGCACATAACTTGGGAAAGTAAACAATATAAATTTAGAGTTTATACTTAAAATATTTGTATATTGCATCAGGTAAATAAAAACTGTTTTAATGTACTCAACAAACCCATACATATATTAACCCACGAAATTTTGTTCTCTCTTCCCTTCTTAATCTTCTTGAAGAGTGTAGATAACATAAAATTGAAAAACACGTTTCGTTAATGTGTATGGGTTTAAAATGTGAAATTTATAATGTTTATTAATGAAGAGAGAGTAATATATAGAGTTCAAATGCAAAATATAATATGACAATTACGATTAAAACAAATGCCTTTGTTATTACTATTAATGTTTATATATTATAATTACCTGCTACCTCTACTGAGGTCCAGAATATTATTGGTAAATTAAAAAATACAAAAAATAACATTCATAACATTCCTGTACCTATATTGAAACTTGTTAAAGATAAGATATCTGTAACTTTGGATAAAATTATCAATCAAAGTATTTCCAAAGGAATATTCCCATCAATGCTAAAAACTGGTTGTATAACACCCCTTTTTAAAGGGGGTGATCCTACACTAGCAACAAATTACAGGCCGGTGTGTTCATTATCTGTGTTCAGCAAAGTTTTCGAAAAAATTGTAAAAAGTAGAATGCAGCGATATTTAGAATCTTACAATTTATTATCTCCAAATCAATA
>JAJOZX010007400.1:172500-187500 GCA_023014485.1 Bathynomus jamesi
GCTTGCTAAAGAGCCCAGCGTAGTTAGGCATCATGGCAAGAGCGGTCGGGCTGTACCCATCCCAGGGGATGTGGAGGCATACCCTCATTTAGTGTTCTCTGCATTGCCAACACTACGCAGTTCAGAAACATCTTCGGTATTGGCCTGTATATGAATTTAATATAACAAAATTTTGGTGACCCCTGATTTAGAGACTTCTGAATTTATTTTGGACTATGACAGCCGTGAAGGAATTACGCAAGTGCGAAAACATGGGCGTAGCCAGACATTCAAAAAATATACGCACGAGTGAGGTCGCGAAAATGGGAAATAAATCAAACCTCACAAGAACGTGTATTAAGGCTATTTATTTATAAACAAATGAATAAATAATAAACATAGATAAATAAATAAATACACAAATGAATATACAAATCAATACGCAAGTGAATGAAACATAGGATAATGAATGAAATAAAATCATTGATTTGATCTAATCAAAGACGAGTGCGATACCACGGAGTCCTGCTGCGTCAAACTACTTGAGGACGGTGTTGACCTCGATACATGTCCTGGTGAACATGAAGCAGGGCGAGACTGATCAATCGCTGGTCAGTCATCCGGCTGCGTACGTAGATACGTCTTCAATCGGCGGAGAGCACTAAATGAGCGCTCAGCAGTAGCGGTAGAGACTGGCATGGTCAACAGTGTGTGGAAGTTGGCGTGGATGTTGGGATAGAATCGAACTGGGGCAACGGCACTGTCCTGTAGAGTGGAGGGCATCTGGGTGCTGGTAATGTTTATGTAGTGTCTCCAAGTGTTCAGTTTTGCATCAGTCAATCTGTTGATGAAGGCGGGGCGGAGGTACTAAGGCCTGATCACAGAGACTAGACATTGGTTTGCACAGTCGGTCGTCCAGTTGGGTGATGAGATGGTCGAAGAGGGTGATGTAGGCGTTCAGCCTCCAATAGTCCTTAAAGGCAGAGGCTGGAGTGTTCGAGCGCTGTGTCTGTCGTGCTATTCGGCGGGCCTTGAAAGCCCCATCGATGCTGCTGGCAAAGCCACTGGTAGTAATCCACATGGTTTCGTAAAAGGCTGCATGTTGTCGCTTCTTCTGGAGGAAGATATTGTTTTATTGTATGGGCTTGTTGGGATGCACGCACGAAGTCCCAGTCCTTGGTCTGAAGCACTTTGCAAAGTGGCATCAAATACTTCAAGAGGCAGCTGCTGACGATGAAGTCGAAGAAGAGGATGGAGTGAAGGTATGACCATACGTCGTGGCTGGCCTTCTTCTCACTCAAATGAGGTAATGTGTCAATGATGGCAGGGTGATGACCTGACGTGATGACCTGGTTAACAGCTTCGCTTCCGTGAGTCCACTGTGACTACTCTAGTAAGCAAAACATTCTCACAGTTTGTATGCATGTTTGTATAAAATGATAGAATCGAGACGCAGAGATTCTCAATACAATAATATAAATGAAAAGGTATTATCCGATAATTACCGGATAAACACTGATTTTTGCCTTGGTATAAATTCAGCTGATTTTTATGTTTTCACATGTGCTGATTTAAAAAATAGCATTCATATTGTTCCACCACGCACTGTTTTTGCGGGATCACATGCCCTATCTTCACGTGACTGTCATGTGATGGTCACTATTACATGACTATCACGTGATAATTATATATTGTCCGTTCGTTATCTGATCATTTAATCAGTCTTAATCAGTTGCTTGATATGTATTTAAGCCTATTTTGTGGATAATTTTGATTTGTGTTTCGTTTTTATTGTCTATTTTAATGAATCAGAAGAGCAGAATCAAAACTCGCTTTATATTCAGTTGCAATGCCTCGCAAGTGTTCTAACAATCCAAATTCATTTTGCTATATATGCGGAGAAGTTACATTAAAATCCCCAAAACAAATATTGTCTCCTCTGATAAAGAAGGCGTATGAATTGTACTTCGATTGCAAGGATAAGAGCTGGGTGCCACACTTCTGTTGCAGCAGGTGTGCACGATACTTACGAGGTTGGTTAAAAGGTACACATGTGTCAATGCCATTTGTTGTCCCGATGGTATGGAGAGAGCCAAAAGATCATACTATTGATTGTTATTTTTGCTTAACAAATATATCCGGTTTTTCCTTCAAGTCCAAGCATGCAATAATGTATCCAAACTTGCAGTCCGCCATTAGACCTATTCCTCATGACAATAGTCTCCCTGTACCTAAGCCACCCGATACATGGACACTAGACGAAGAGAAGTCTAATGAAGACAACCAAAATGAGCCGTCATGTTCTTACGCTCTTGATCTAGATTTTCAGCCTCTGACGTCCGCTCCTCACGTGATATCCCAGGCAGAATTAAATGATCTCGTTAGAGACCTAAATTTGCCCAAAATTCAAGCGGAGCTATTAGCCTCTAGACTACAAGGGTGGAATCTTTTACAAAAAGGTACGAAGGTAACATTATTTCGTAAGCGTCAGGAAAACCTGGCAGAATTTTATTCTATGAAAGGTGATCTTGCATATTGCAGTGACGTCAGTGGACTAATGGAGGCGCTAGGACGAAAGCATATATCACATGAGTGGCGACTGTTCATAGACTCCTGTAAGTATAGCTTAAAGGCGGTGCTTTTGCATACTGGGAATATGTGTCCTTCTATTCCAGTAGTACATACAACACACATGAAGGAATCCCATGAGAGTATGGCTTTGATTCTCCAGACCATTAGTTACCATAAATACGAATGGAGTATATGCGGCGACCTAAAAGTCACTGCACTTCTTATGGGCATGCAGCAAGGTTTTACAAAGTATTGCTGTTTTTTATGTGAGTGGGATAGCAGAGCCAAGAATCATCATTATGTGGTTAAAGAATAGCCCGTTATGCGAAGCTTAGTGCCAGGAGAGAACAGTTCCCATGAGCCCCTTATCACACTGGTCTACAAATTTTGAAAAAGTTGTGCTTCGGAGATAAAATGTGTTTCCTATTATGGATTTTGGGGTGTGAAAACGAATAGACCATGAAAACAGTCGATTGGCTACAGTTTTCAAGAAAATTAGTTAACACATTTGCGTATATGTATATCATATATTAGTAACATACCTGTATAATGCAGTCACTTATATTGATTCAACCCGTCGCTTCTTTGCTTGTCTTTTGTATTCAACTTCTGAAGCATCTTTGTTATTGTCCAGCAGTAGTCTGCTAACAATGATGGACTCCACTTCCCCGGTAGCGATTTTCCATCGCTGAGATATCCTGGTGGAAACGTTCACCATGTTCATCGCTGACTGCTCCGCAGTTGGCCGGAAAAAATTCCAGGTGCGAATGGAGGAAATGTATCTTTAAAGACATATTGCAGCCCATTTTTTGATAGGAAAACAGCAGGTTTTCCACCAGCTCCCTGTAATTGTCAGCTTTGGTATTTCCGATAAAATTGGTTGCTACTAACCGGAAAGCATTCCACGCTGTCTTCTCCTTACCACCTAGGATACGGTCGAACTCCTCATCTCTAAGAAGCTCGCGGATCTGTGGACCAACAAATACACCCTCCTTGATTTTTGCTTCACTGAGCGTTGGAATTTACCACGAGGTACTTAAAAGCTGCCCCGTTTTATCCATAGCCTTAACAAAAGTTTTCATGACGCCCAGTTTGATGTGTAAGGGTGGTACAAAAATCTTGCTCGATTCTACAAGTGGAGGATATTGAACATTTTTTGTTCCAGGTTCCAATGAGTGTCGGAGTGGCCAATCCTTCTTGATGTAATGGAAGTCCTAGCCCGGACTATCCCATTCACACAGAAAATAGCAATACTTAGTGTAGCCCGGCTGCAGTCCAAGCACGATAGCAACAACTTTTAAGTCACCACAAACCTGCCACTGATGTTTGTCATAGTTTATGCAGTTCAAAAGTTGCTTCATGTTGTTATGTTTCCTTCATGTGGACTGCATGACCAACTGGAATTGATGGCAATACGTTGCCAACATGCAACAAAGCAGTTTTTAGACTCAACTTCGATGAATCAATGAACAGTCTCCACTCATCAGGATTGTGAATAATGTTGAGAGCTGCCATCAGACCATCGATGTCGTTGCAAGCTACAAGGTCACCTTCCATGATGAAGAATGGGACAAAATCTTTTTGACGGTCACGAAACTTACACACTCTAACATTTTCAGCGAGGAGATTCCACTGCTGCAATCTGGAGCCCAACAGCTTTGCCTTACTCTTTGGCAGTTCTAACTCTCTGATAAGGTCGTTTAATTCATTCTGAGTTATCATGTGCGGTTTAGAAGATGTCAAGTTATAAACAAATTCAGGGTCTTGTGAAGTTGAAGGCTCACAAGTTTCGCAGGTTCTTTCATTCTCCTCGTCCTCTGACTCCAGGGAGAATGAGTGTGGGGGCTCAGGAACGGGTAGTCATTCGCCGTGAGGTACCGGGCGTATAGCAGAGGGTATATTCAGATATTGTAAAATCCACTTTTTCTTCTTGCAAATACCTTTCTTGACTGGAGGCACCATGCAGAAGTAACAATTGCTGACATGATCTGTTGGTTCCCTCCACACCATTGGCACTGCAAAAGGTATAGATTTCCTTTTCCGATTCAACCACTGGCGAAGGTTTGTTGCACAAGTATTGCAGCATATGTGTGGGGCCCAGCTCTTGTCCTGATCTCCAATCTTACAGCCAAAATAAAGATGATAGGCTTTCCTAATCACGGCGGTTATAGCATGCTTTTGTGATGCGAAAGTCAATTCTCCACAAACATAACAGAAGTTATCTACACTGTTCACGCAATTACGAGGCATCTTTGTTCAAATTAGGCTGAAAAAAATTCAATTTCAAAAGCAAACACTAAAAAGAGTTTGACGAGGGTGCACTGTATGACTTCCGCGAATGAACTGATGCTGTGGCGTAATATGTAGACGCCTGTGACACATCGACGCCTTGACTCTACTGCGCATGCGCGTAGTTATATTTTTTTTATTTTAATAAATTAATGTAATTACATTGCATTTTAATAATTTTAAATTAGGTAAGGTTAAGTTAGGTTAGTATTCCATTTATATTAATATCAAAAACATTATGGGAAGCAATATGTTAAAATGATCCAATCTATTTTTTAATAAATAATTTTACAAATACGTAATGTAATAGATAAATTTAAAATTACATTTTATCGTATATATATATGTATATATTTACGTTAATTTATTAAAATAAAAAATATAACTACGCGCATGCGCAGTAGAGTCAATACGTCGATGTGTCACAGGCGTCTACGCGACAGATGCAGTCCAGTTAGTAGGGTGCAGGGTTGCCTGATATCTTTATAAACAGAGCTAATTGGCAATTTTAGGCATCATTTTCTTATTCAGTGACCCAAAATTAGTAAAGATTGACTACTTTTATTTCCGAAGCATTTTGGCTGTAGACCAGTGTTATTAGCGCAGAAAAGGTTCTTTTGCCACTCCTCCACCAGACATGTGGACGAGGCCTTTTTAGGGGAGGCCTCACGAGGCCTTAAGATTGTTAGGCTGAAGGCATTTGCACCCAGAGGGGTGATATTCGGATGCAAATAACGAATGCCGTATTTGCACCTCTGGGTGCAGATACTCACTTCAAAATCTTTTACGAATAAGCTCCCCCATGCTTTGGGAAGGCTCAACAATCTAGCCTAGTCTAGGTCTAAAGCTCTTCCAAAGGTAACCTACTGTAGCCTCACACTAGCCTGTATCTCTTCTCTTTTTGAAATCCATAAGGAAAAGCAAGAGTCTACTAAAAATTAATTAACAAAGACATAGCTCACTTCACTTACCTAATAAATGGGAATTATTAAGCATTAAGCACGTTCATGTATCAAACGTGGTCACACCACAACACCGACACGCTGTGTGTTTACACTTGCCGGGTCACACAGTCAGACACAGTTGCCAGAACAAGATTTCCTGGGCAGTATACATTAGCCCAATAACTTTTTATTTCTCATTTCATGCAGTTCTTATTTCTCATTTTAATATACCCGCAATATTTCAAATATTTATGATAATATGGAAAGTTATGATGTGAAAATGATCTAGCAAAATATTTCAAGATTGTATTAACTTTGTGAGTGTTGATCGTATAATTTCGGAATGGCTACAATTATTAGCGTCTCTAGCGAGCATTGCAAACAGAGCTGCATTTGGAGATGCCTTCTTTTTTTTAAGTTTTGCATTTTTATTGTGGTTTTAAAGTCTACCAAAGATTATTAATGTAATTGTAGCTTGTACTGTATGTGAAAGATGTTTCTGATATACGGTAGGGCTATAGGTATGAAATTTATATCATGCCATTACTATATAATTATAATTTATATATACAATAATAATATAATTACGATAATATTAAGAATATATTTGCACCTGATATTTCAACATGTTATATATGTAATTTGATTCAAGGCTATATTTTCACCTGATATTATCCATTATCAGACATTTTTAAAGTTATATGTATAATACTTTATATTATTAAAGTAAATGAAAAAGACCGAAAAAATTATTTGCAAACAATATAACAATTTACATCTCAGTTATAATGCGGCCCAGTGGTGGGCACGCGCAACAATTTTTGTAGCGCCGCAACCGCAACCGCAACTCTGCTGAAATAGTTGCGCCGCACGCGCAAGAGCAGCCCTTTTCAAAAAGTTGCGCCGCAAGCGCAAGCGCAACCAAAAATGTTGCGCCGCAAGTTGCGCCGCAACTGCCCACCTTTGAATTAATGCCCATATTAGCAAAATTATTGTTTGCATCCAATATTATACGAGTATATTCATTTGAAATCATATTATTTAGAAGTTTATATGTAACAATTTACGACGGGCGAAAAACAGTTATCGACGCTAGTAGCTACTTATTAGTATACCAGGTGGTATTCTTCTCTAGTTTGGCCTATTTTTTATTATAGAAATAGATACAGTACAATAGTTTATACACATAAATAACAAACACATTGTATGAGCTCAATTCAACTGATAACCAACTGATAGATTGCTTTCCCACACTAGTTTTGCTACAGTAAGTCAATTGGTTTACTGCTGACTGACTGAATAACATTTATATACCGCGATATATGTAATATTTATGTACCTAATGTCACAGTGGCCTGTCACTAATCCGTTGGTCACCTAACTGAATAGTATTTATCAAGGACTGCTGCCTGACTATTCACCTGTCTGAATAATATTTATCAAAGTATACCGCCACATACGGTCACCTGTCAGGTCATGGTCCTCACCTGAAGAATATTCACCCCGAGCGCGTCCACCTGAAGAATCTCCACCCCAACGCTACCCAGGGGTTAAAAATTACAGAACAAAACAAATCAGGATTCTCCAAGGCCTCACGAAAGTCACGAGGCCACTCCACTTTTCAGCTGGCCTTGAGACCGAGGCCGAGGCCAATGCCAAGGCCAGGCCTCAGCTCCATGTCTGCACTCCACATTAAACTTGGTTTAGTGAAAAGTTTCGTCAAAGCTATGAATAAGGATGGCGAATGATTCCTTTATTTGAGAAACAAATTCCCAGGACTGAGCGATGCCAAAATTAAAGAAGGCATTTTTATTGGACCTCAAATCCGAGCACTTATGGCTGACAACCATTTTGATGATCTTTTAAATGAGACTTAAAAAACAGCGTGGCAGGCAGGCGTTCAAAGATGTCACTGCTCATTTCTTAAGAAACGTTAAATCCGACAACTACTGTATGCTGCTATTGTAGAACACATGCTAAAATCATATGAAGCAGTGGGGTGCAATATGTCATTGAAGATCCATTTTCTCCATTCACATTTGGATTTTTTTCCACAAGACTTGGGTGCGGTCAGCGACGAACACGGTGAAAAGTTCCATCAGGATATTTCTAGCATGGAGCATGGAGAAAAGATATGCAGGAGAGTGAAACCCAAATATGCTGGCTGACTACTGCTGGTCCTTAATCAGCGAGACTCCCGATGCAAGTCATAAACGCAAGGCAAAAAGGAGCATTTTTAAAAGGTTAAGTAATAAATTGCTTATTTTGTTTTTTATGATTCTCTAAAAAATGGTGGGTGATACAGCATTTTTATTTGCAGATTTGAATTCAGCGCGTTAAAATTGGCCAAAAACAGCTATTTTCAAGTTAAGGCAAGAATAAAAGTTTGAATTTGTGAAACTGTGTAAGCGCTCACGAAAACAATAAAAAACGTATGCCTAGTTACGCACTGTAAAACGCCACCAAACAAAAATGGCAACTGCAGAGGGGAGGGCTAAGTATGGTTGGCTAGCATGACTCTGTAAGAACAGTTCATATAAAGTTTAGAAAAGAGCATGGAAAGGATACGCTATCGAAAATGTCACTATACAGGTGGGTGGCGAAGCTTAAGAAAAGTGGTTCAGTTCATGATTTACCACGATCGGGAAGGCGAAAAGAAGGAAAATGGCGAACATGTCCGTGGATGTTTTGAGCGAAGTCCCGAAAAATCTGTATGTCGTGCTTCCGCTAGACTGGGAAGTCAAAGTCGATTGTCCATGTAGTTGTAACCATTCTGTTAACCCATTTTTGCCCAGTGTTCCAAAATTCGAACAAAAATGACGTGTATGTTCATGGTTCTCATCTTGGCAATTCATATGACAGCGAGTTCGAAGAAGCTAAATCATGTTTCTGTATCAAAGGCACACTTATAATGTGTTATTATTCTGTTTCAATAAGGCCGTCACACAGGTCACTAAAGTTTTACATGCCCTGGCTGTTACGATGGCTAAAAAAGGAGGTATGCTATATATTTTTTTCTGTTTGAAATTTTAAATATTATTAATTTTTTTATTTAAAATGATAGAACATTCCTATAATAAAAATTCAAAGGATTATTTAATTTTTTTATTTAAAATGATAGAACATTCCTATAATAAAAATTCAAAGGATTATTTGTATACATTTGTTAAATTTATTATAAATTAGGTTGTTCCATTATTGGAACACTGGGCACAAATGGATGCATAACTTTTATTGTTTTACTTTTATTTTTCCATAGCCCTTGTACTGGAGAAGAAGTTTTACAGTTGTTAGAGGATGATGATTATTTTTTAAGGGCAAATATGCATATTATTTCTCCTGAAGACGGAATTGACAGTAATGAAGATAGTGCTGACGAAGATGAAGGAGGCAACGTCAATAATTTGTATGGATGCCAATTACAGGCATAGGTTGAAACCTGCTTCGTTCGACGAGAAGCAAAGCACAGAATTATTTCTGCAAACATCGATAATGATGACAGAAGCCAGAATGAGGAAATAATCCATGACAGCAGCTCGTCTCGAAAAAAAAGAAAGGAAAATGTAACCGAAAGTGGGGAATTGATTTGAATCAGACATTTACACTGCTTGTTTCGCCTGTGAACAATCAACCAATACTCTTGGATCCAGTTTCATATTTCAAACTATTTATTGATGATAGTGTATAAGTTTTTAAAGGACATGTTTACCTTATATGCCAAAGAACAAAAGAACAACCATAACTTTGAAATTGAGTGCGAAGAAATTCGATGTTTTATTGGGATATTGTTTTCCTGGATATATTCAACCACCTACAGTAGGTGGGGAATGTTATGGGAAACGGGCAAAGAAAACTACAATACCATGATTGTAAATGCTATAAGGCGAAACAAATTTGAAACGATAAAACGATACGTTCATTGTGCCGACAATAAAAATCTTCTCATAAGTGATAAGTTTGCCAAAATGAGACCATTACTTTATTTACTCAATGATCGATTTTTTAAACATGCTGCCATGAACGAGAGAATGTCAATTGATGAAAGCATGGTTCCTTATTTTGGTAAATATGGAACTAAACAATTTATTCGCGAGACACTAGGATATCTTGTGCACTTTGAGCCTCACCAAGGAAAACAGACAAATAAAGAAATTCGGATCTTGGTGACTTGGTCTTGGAGCATCTGTTATTCTGAACATGGAATAAAAAATGTCAAAAAGTAATCCATTCAGAATATATGCAGATAGGTTTTTTCGTCGCTAAAGCTAGCGTTGGGATAGCAAAATTGGGGGTTTATTAATAAATAGACAATAATAAAATCTATAATACTTAATTGAAAAACATAGGTTTAATAAATAGATTATAAAGTTAGGAAACAGGCCTCAGATAAATTTGTAAAAACGTACATGACTTTTGGCAGAAGTCAGAAGAACTGGTTTCGCCACGTTCATACTTGTAAATGTGTTCAGCTAATAAGGCGCAAGTATGGCTGTCACGTGATGCCCACCTTCCGTTTCGTCCAATCATGTATTCATAAACAGTTTTAGTTTAGAAATAGCACTAAATATATATAATTAATGATAGGATTTAATATCGTAAAATAGGCCAAATAAGTAGCTAAGTAATATACAAGTAGGAATTTAATAACTTCATAAAATCAGATGTGTAAAAGTGTTGTGTAGTTCCAGATGCGTGAGGAAAAGAGACGAGAAATGTTCTATCCCAACGCAAGATGGGAATCCGAAGTCTCTTCTGAAGGGAGCGTCGTTGATACAGTGGATAAGAGCTTGTCACAGAGTGAGGTCGTAGCAGTCCATCAGAAATGCATTTTTTATTCCTCCCTAGTCACTGTCATTGTTTCCATCTGGCCCGTGGGAAATAGGGCCTGATTTCAAAATGAGCTTAATTTAGTAAATTCATTACTTTTTCCGCCACCCCCACCCACTCCCTAGACCAACGAAAAAGAAAATTCTATTCGCAGCCTTGGGCTTTTATTCATGCCACGCGCTACGCCTATGTCGTTTCTTAGGCCTACTTGAATTTGGATCAAAAATTCACCTTCTTTATTAGTTGTATAACGTAATTATAATTTAATTTAACCTGTGAATGAACATAAGGTTAAAATAGTAACACTTGGTTTTTATAACAACAGTTAAAGGTAAAATAGTTTGAAAACAATGTTCGTTCCTTAGTTGAAGAGTTCAAGTGAAAAACTAATCCAAAAAAACATTGTAACATGCGAATTGTATGAATTAATATCGGTGTATAAACAAAGTGCATTCCTATCGTCACACCCAACCACGAACGGAGCAATGAATAGAATGAAAGGACCATTTTCATTCATGGAGGTTACCGGGGGAGGGACGCCGCCTCGGGAGAGAAACTCCGAACCCAACACAAGTGAATAAACTAAGCGATCAAGGGTTCAGATATACAGGGCCATAATGAAGAACAGAATAAAAAATTGTCCACTCTCTGATGTATGATAAAATCGATGAAGAAAAACATAGGGAATTATGATTTTTGTACTGATACAAAATCTAATTGCACTGTGACATCATGGCATGATAATCGCATTATTTTGAGCGTCAGCTCATGCGATACTGCTTGTCCAATCGGCACTGCAAACTGATGGATGTCTCATGAAAAGAAGAAAATACCAGTGCTTCATCCCAATGTAATCGCGATATACAACAAAAATATGGGAGGAGTTGATCGAATGAAGAAAACAGAAAATTATAGAATTTCGATAAGATCAAAGAAATGGTAGTGGCCTGTTTTTAGTTTTCGCTTAGACAGTAGTGCGTATAATGCATGGCAATTATATCGAAAAAATAACGTAATAAAGAGCTAGATTATTTAGGATTTAATAGACAAATTGTTCAAGTATTGTTCAATCGTTGGCTTTGCTTACTTTTGTACTTTCGTACGCAAAGCCAACGACTGGAGGAGGATGGCCAAAAACTTCAAAAGAATTGATGTTGCGAGCACCTTTGCAGCTGAGGTACGACGGAATTGATCATTGGATCATGCCTGCAGAAAAACAAAACGGATGTGCTTTATGCAAGAAAAACACTACTAAATGTCGCGAAAATGTGACATAAATTTACATGATATATGTTTAAAAAAATTCATACAGAATAACTGTTCTGCATAATATTTGTTGGGGATCAAGTTATTTTTTATAACATTACAATAATTTTGTCTTTATATAAAATTTATATAAAATGAATTTTATATTATTGTATTACGGACAAAATAATATTGAGTAAATGTAAGGAAATCAAGTCAATTAAATTTTTTTTCAAGGTATTGGTTCATATTTTGTCTTATATTGTCGGAGAAGAGAAGTTTGTGTAATATATTGTATACACATTTTTTCATTTACGTACAGCAAAATCATGCATTAATTTTTAAAAATTCTTTGGATAATGCAAAACAGCATCGTAAATAAACTTCCAAATATTTTTTTTTTGCAAATCACCTTTTAATTTACTACTGGAACACAAATGTATAATTGGAAGACAGGACTCCCTTTCATGCTCAGTGTTCCGATATTAGGACATGACCTTAAACAGTATCCACGATAAATTTTTTTTAAAAACCTTTTTGTTAGTTGTTGGGCACACACACACACACACACACACAATATATATATATATATATATATATATATATATATATATATAATATATATATATGCAGTAAAATCACAGAATAACACGTGATCTTATTAATAAGCAAACAACCACGGGGAAAAAGGAAAAAGAAACACGAAATCACGAAAACACGATATAATATATATATATATATATATATATATATATATATATGATGAAAATAACCACGAAGGAAAAAGGAAACACAGAATGGTGCTGAAGCGCTTTCATCTAATGACATTCTCAGGAACACCCAACCACCCAAGTGTTCCTGAGGATTTCATTAGACGAAAGCGCTTGAGCACCATTCTGTGTTTCTTTTTTCTTCGTGTTGATTTTCATCATAAATATTATTCACGTGTTACTTTCGTGAAATAATTTTCATATATATATATATATATATGATGTAAAATAACGCACTGTCGCGATGAAGTATGAAGAAGGAAACCACTCTTGAGGAAGACGTAAATTTTTATTTCTTAACACCAATACAGTTTCGGCTCCTCGCGAGCACTTGTCAATGGGGAATGACTGTGGGGAATTAAAAAAGTGCGGTATTCTGTCATGTTAGAAACTATAACCATGTAATAGATTTCAATAATTGCAACTTTGTTTTCAAATCTAATAATTATGTTAAGCGTAGAATTGTTGAATACAAAATTTTAATCTATCCGATGGTCAATTCTCTTTTAACAAAATTATATGTAATAAAACTAAGAACATAGGCGTATGGGAGGTTCTAGGTAAATTCCCCCACGGTAATTTCCACCGCGGTAAATTCCACCATGGATATTGCACCGAGGGCAAATTCCTCCACGGTAAATTCCACCTCGGAAAATTCCCCCTATGGAAAATTTAACCAAAGGTAAATTCCACCATTGGTATTTTAATTAAAATTAGGTAAGTTAAAAAAATTAAAAATGGGAAATTTATTTTCACATAAAACAGGTTAAAAATTTACCGTTGGTGGAATTTACCTGGTGGAATTTTCGTCAATAGTGGTGCCTAGTGTAGTTTACGTTCCCCAACTTTGTCCGCGTATACCTAACCAAATAAAACGTTAAAACTAACGAAAATATTACGACTTAACCTAACCAATCGTCAATATATATATATATATAGTATATATATTGACGATTGGTTAGGTTAAGTCGTAATATTTTCGTTAGTTTTAATGTTTTATTTGATGGATTCATTTAAAAATTGTCTCATAAAAATCTTAGTGTAGTTGGACCTTTTCCAGTTTGTGTACCGTTTTTCATATTATTTGACTAAATTATTATTATAAATTATTTTTTATAGTTATATTTTATAGATATATTTTTTATAGTTATATTTTATAGATTTTTTTTATAGATATATTTTATAGATATATTCAAAGTTGAAACTAAATAATAAAAGAAATCAGGGGGAATTTTCCGCCGTGGGATTTTCCATAGGGGGAATTTTCCGCGGTGGAATTTATCGTGGAGGAATTGACCCTCGGTACAATATACATGGTGGAATTTACCGTGGGGGAATATACCGTGGGGGAATATACCGGCCACCGTATGGGATGGCACTTTACTTGGGGGGCGGAAAACATTTGCCCTAAAAATTTTAAGGGTGCCCTGATTTCCGCATAAGCACTATGTGTAGCATAAAATAACACAAAGGTTAGAGTATGAGTAACATATATTAAAGCTTTTTTGATATAGAAAACATTACAATTTACAAAAATGATATAAAATTTTGCTACGACATTTCTAAATGACAAACAAAACTACGACATTGCAGTTGAAAAAGAATTCAGTAAGTCCTTACCTTATCAGTGCCCCCCAAAAAAAATATTATATATATATATATATATATATATATATATATATATTATATATACAGGGTGGGCCGTAAGTTTCCATACATAGGAAAAATAAACATTTTTTAATGGACAACCATTTTTATTTATATAATATGCTCTACATGGTTGCCATTGTTTTGAAAACACATTTCAATACGTGTTCCCCACTGTTGATGAACACGCATTAGCACAGTTGACGTTATGCTTGTAATGGCGTTGGTGATACGTTCCTTTAGATGATTTATGTCTCGTATCTTTTCCTGATGCACCATGGCCTTCAAGTGCCCCCAAAGATAGAAATCAAGGGGGGTGAGATCTGGGGATCTGGGAGGCCACTCCACAGGACCACGCCGACCAATCCAAGCATCCGGAAACTGCTGATCCAAATACCGACGCACGTGAAGACCATAATGAGGTGGAGCTCCATCTTGCTGGAAGTAAACTGGGAAGTTACCTTCCTCGTTTAGCAGGGATGGGAAAATCTCTTCTTGCAACATGTTAAGATACCTTTCGGCATTAAGATTTCCACTGACAAAAATTGGTCCAATAATTCTGTCACCCGGCCCACACCATCACTTTACCGGCACCTTGCATCTTCGTCGGACTCAGCCAGTTAGGGTTAGCATTACTCCAATAACGTATGTTTTGCCGATTAACCTCTCCATTGACGTAAAAATTTGCTTCATCAGTAAACAAGATCTTAGTTGAAAAGTTTGCATCC
>JAJOZX010007400.1:192500-218588 GCA_023014485.1 Bathynomus jamesi
CATTCATAACATTCCTGTACCTATATTGAAACTTGTTAAAGATAAGATACCTGTAACTTTGGCTAAAATTATCAATCAAAGTATTTTCAAAGGAATATTCCCATCAATGCTAAAAACTGGTTGTATAACACTCCTTTTTAAAGGGGGAGATCCTACACTAGCAACAAATTACAGGCCAGTGTGTTCATTATCTGTGTTCAGCAAAGTTTTTGAAAAAATTGTAAAAAGTAGAATGCAGCGATATTTACAATCCTACAAGTTATTATCTCCAAATCAATATGGCTTCCGTGATAATAAAACAACGGAGAAGGCTATTTTAAATCTTATGGAAAATGTAAATATAGCTAAGGAGAACAAAGAAATAATGATATCAATATTTATGGATTTGAGTAAGGCGTTTGATGTATCATAATAGACCATAATATTCTACTTAATAAATTATATTGTTACGGCTTTAGAGGAGCAATCAGTGATTGGTTTAAAAGTTATTTGTCCAATAGATATCATTTTGTATCGGTAAATAAGGTTTGCTCAACTAAAGCGCTTGTCAAACATGATGTGCCACAGGGCTCAGTTCTGGGTCCACTGTTATTTTTACTATATATAAATGACCTTCCACGTTCATTGATATACTGAACTTCATAATGTTTGCAGATGATACAACTGTCTCTTTTTCTTGCAAAGATGTTAATACAGCTAAGAATATATTTCATTCAGAATTCATCAGTGTAATGAAATGGTTGACCACCAATAAACTCTTCCTATATACCAGTAAAACAAATTTCATGATTTTTACTAATAAAAGAAATGTATATCTTGATGAACTTAATGGTAATGAAATCGCCATAAAGGAGTGTATTGTAACAAAATTTCTTGGTGTAATGCTAGATAAGAATTTGCAATGGAGTGATCATGTAAATTATATCGCGAAAAAGATTTCAAGGAGCGTTGCTATAATGTTTAAACTTAGAAATGTAGTCCCTAAACAAGTTTTATTGACTCTTTATCATACTTTTGTTCTTCCTTATATAACATACTGTACCCTTGTTTGGGGAAACTCCGCTAACAACGCATTAAATGGTATCTTTGTCATCCAAAAACGAGCAGTAAGGTTATTATCTGATGCTGATTTCCTTGATCACTCTAGTGCATTATTTAAAGAGCTAAACCTACTAAAGCTCAAGGATCTAACCAAACTGGCACATTTTATTTTTATTTACAAGTGTAAGAACAAAATCATTAATTTGCAATGGATAAATAGATATTTTGTAACTCATCAAGAAATCCACTCGTATCAGACCAGAAATAGATCAAAGCTTGTTATACCTCAATTTAGATTGTCTTCATCTCAAAAACTACCCATTTTCATTGGATTGAAACTATGGAATGACTTGCATGCCGATATAAAAAATATTCTGAATGTAAATTTGTTTAAAACCAAGTTGAAATCTCGATTAATAATGGCATACTAACAAAAATCTAGGATTAATGTCCACTAATATTGTTTAATATCATCCATTAATATTGTTTAATATTGTAATACATGTTTTAACTATTAATAATACTTATTTACTTATTTATTATTATTAATTAATAACAACTAGCTGTTTATTTTTAATAAGAGCACAGTAAAGCCTAAAGCTTAAGAGCCAAATTAAATAAAATAAATAGTCGAGCTTCACAATTATTTATGTCATTGTAAATTGGAAAAATTTATTTTATTTTATTATTAATAAAGGTTATTCTATTCTATTCTATTCTATGTTTTAGTATGATTTGAGATTTGTAGTTTAGATGTATTTTTGAAAGTTTTGTCAAAAACTGTTTTAGACATAACAGTTCGGGCAGCATCTGTATCTAGTTCTCGAGGAACTGTAGTTCCATTTAGACCTACTTCTATAATACACGGACCTTTATGATTATCACTTTGGTGCTCAATGTTTGAAGTATTACCATAGGAGGATTAAAACTAAAAATGTTAACATTGGAATTTTCACTTTTGTTTTTTGCTTTTTGAAAAACAAACTTTACCTGTGTGGCCTACTTTACTATTTCGGAAAAATGCCTCTTTAAAAGAGCAGTCCTTCTTCTAATGGTGTTTTCCACACCCTGTACACGTCTTGGGAGGTTTCTCGTCGTGCTTAGAATTAGTATTAGTAGGTTTAGTAGTATTGGCAGCATACTTTTTATTAGTTTGTCTAATAGGCCTATTAGGTCTGCCAGGACTAGAAGATCTAAAACTATTTACTTGTTGGGGCTTACCTGTGTGACTGCCAAAAGCTTTAACATCTTTGGCGGCTGTTCTCTAGCCGCAGCTATTTCTACAGCCTGACTAAAAGTTAAGTCCTTTATAGTTAATAGGGTTCTCTGAGTAGCCTTCTCTTTGAGAATCATTACAAACCTATTGTGAAAAATGCTCTGTATGAATTAGTCCCCAATTAACTCACCCCTGACATCTCCAGTCTAACTACAGACTAGGTTAAGTCTAACCTTGTAGGGTCAGCCTAGAGATTCCGGAAATGGTCCAGAGCGGGTAGAGTAAATTGAGGTCCACAGTAGGATTCCTCACCAAATTAGGTTAGGGTAATTTACTGTAGCCTTTGTTAAACTTTGGACCTAGTTTAAACTGTTATTACTAAACTAGGGCTTAGAAATACAGCGGTTTACTTACCGAGTGTTATTAGATAAGGCCTGGTCTCCTTAGCCAGGCCTGGTCTTGGTTTTGGAGTCCTTCTTCTATTTGTTTAATTTAGGTGAGCGCATTTAAAAAGCTGTATTTCTTTCTTCCGTTTCAAGCACCTCGCTCGCCATGTCGCTATTACCGCATGGTTTTTCTTTGTTTTTTTTCTCTAGCTTTTTTTGTGTTGGTTGGTTGGTTGATTGGTAGTGTCATTGTTTCAATACTACCAAGTAGCTTTATCACACAGTACAGTATATAAATACTAGTGTGAAGATTAACTCTAGTCAGCAACTGACTGGTTTCATCCACCCAGTCATTGACATAAGAGGAGTTTAATAATGGTCAGATTAACTACCTACCTACTCAGTGGACCACTTTCGTTACCTCCCGACTACCCACACGTATCAGTTTTCCATACCTATCTCTTAGCATTTCATCCAATTTGTCATCAAACTCACAAGTACAGGCATAGGCTTTTATATCAGCATCAAACTCTGAAATGCTTTAACTTGCAGTCTGATGCCTAGAATAAAATTTAAAGCGTTCATAAATAAGAACCACTTGTAGTTTGTAGTGATTGGTTAGAGCCTGTAGTATTCACTGTAGGTCTAACTCGGCAGTGCTTTAGAAGCAACTAGGTCTTTAACTAAGCTAAAGATTTTAGGGTCTATTATAGTTAGAAAAGCAGATACTTTCTTGGCCTCTTGGATGAAATTAGCCTCAAAAAATAACTCCACCCTAGTGACATAAGTTTCAAAGTCCTTCTCCATGTCTTCGTATGAATTTACATTGTCAATCACAGCCATCCTACAAACAAAACCAGTTTAGGGCCATATGAAGTTTAAATTATGTAGGGTTTAAATTTAGTCAAATTACTTCCAAGTTAGGGTTGAATCGAAATTAGTGCGTGATTAGAGTTAGACCAGTGGGACCTACGCTATAGCAATGTACTTTACTCCTTTAGGTAGGCTGTCATATATTAATTTATGAAAAGTATTTGAAATACAAAATTCAACAAACTTAAAGTATGCCATTGTAACATGCACAGAGTTATAAAAATTTATCATTTAGGTTTAGTTTTAAACAAATTTGTTAAAATTGGAGTGGAAAACCGAATTACGTTTTTGTTCAGTTCAGCAGTTTGTAACAGTGCTAAACATTAGGATGGAATATTATTTATTTGAATTAAAACTATTTTGTATTGGTCCATTTCGTCATTGTGAGTCTTGAGAATAAATGTAATACACACTTTCAATGGTCTCTTTATTCTTTAACTTTATTCTCTCTGCTACCCTTCCGCCTCCCCAATTTCAGAATCTTGGAGTGGATTGGATGTTATTTTATTTATTTTGATTGGGTTCAAAATCCCAGCTGAGCCTTGAATGGCCAAGCTCTGAGGGGCTACTTTAACTTATAGCCTAAATTAAGTTAGACTAAAACAAACTTACGGACTTGGAGGTCCTATTAGGTCCTACCTCAGGATTGCTGACTCGATGTGGGCCTACTTTAGGCCTCAGTAGCATAAAATTAAGAAAAACAAAAAGGGGCACTATTTATGGTCTTCTTTCTAAACCTTGCAACAACAACACAACCTGCACCATTGCACGATGCAACAATCTTGTATCTAAACAACCAAACTGAATTGCAAGAGAGCTCTCTATAAGACTACGCCCTGTAAGTGCCGCATTCAACAAACGAGTAGAAAGGACGCGCCAGTGCCCCAAAAGAATGATGCCACAAGAGTGCCCAAACAATGATGCCACAAGAGCCCAAAAATGCTAGTTCTAAATTAAGTGAATTTTTCACTAACCTTACAATTATGAGATGGATACACACACACACCTTAACTTAATATATACAAGCAATGCTGCATCAATCAGCTTAGTCATCATATCGCCTTGGGACCAGTGGCGGTTCCTCATATGGGCAATATGGGCAGCCGCACAGGGCGGCATTTGTGGAGGGGCGGCATGAGCGCCTGCAAAAAAATAAAAATAAAAATAAGAATAAATAAATAAAGAAATAAATAAAAATAAAAAATAAAATAAAATAAATAATAAAAGATCAATGACTTTGCATCAAGGAAGGTAAGAAGAGTCAGGCTTTAGATGGCAGTTGTGCTGTGGTGCAATTTATTTTGTTTCTTGTTCAAAGTGTAGCATAATAATTACCCTCTCTTAAGTGTCTTATTCTATTTATGTGATAGAGCATTTGTACAATTTAGAAATTTGATTCTCTAGTTTATTTATGGCAGTTGTGCAATTTAATTTGTATTTTTCCTGTTCATAGTATCATAATTACATTCTCTTAAGTGAGTTATTCTATTTACGTGATGAAGGATTTGTAAAATTCAGAAATTTGTCTTTGTTTTGGTTCTGAAGTTCCAACAATTAGTCCAATAAAAAGTTATTTTGTGAAAGAGTTATGTCTGTCCTTTATTTTGGAGGATTCGAAGTGTGTGTGTTGGCGAACAGGGGGGGGGGGCTGAAGGTGAGGTTCGCCCAGGGCGTCATGTAAGCTAGGACCGCCACTGCTTGGGACAATAATGGCTCTTCTCTTCTAGGTTTTCTAACACTGGGTACAAGTTATAGTAAAACCTTATTCTCATCCCTGGGTTTTGTCTTTTCTTGTTCCCTGTACTAAATAAATGTTAATGAAATTCATCTAAGGTAGCAAACCCCTTTCACTTATAGAAACATGCCATTAGAATCATGTAGCTAGAGATGGAGTCCTTTAGAATAACAGATTCAGCAGTTTACTGGATCTTTATAGGTAATATAGCCCTTCTCACAACTTTACTCAAAAAATAATCTGAACTGAATTTCCACATCAGTTATTACCTTACTCCCAAGATTTCTTTCATTCAGATTTCGACTAAAACAATTCTTGGTTTTAATATTTTTATTTACAACTTAATTGTACAATCTATATGAAAAATTGGTTGAACGTTCGAATCTTTTCCAAAATCCGGACCGTTCTTTATAACTATCATAGAAAGTTACATTATTATTATGTGGTTTTGCGTGCTGAGTTAAAAAAGTTATTCTTTTTTGGAGAAACGAAAAATAAAAAAGTTACAGCAATTTTTATTTATAATATTTACAGATCTTTTCCTTTATAACACCCCAAATTTCTGTACGACCATGACAATTGGTTAGGTTAAGTCGTGATATTTTTGTTAATTTTAACGAAAATATAACAATGGGGGGGGGGGCTAGTTTTACTACTGTTTTACTGTGTTCTTTTATAGCACCCCCATTATTATATTTTCGTTAAAACTAACGAAAATATCAGACTTAACCTAACCAATCGTCAGAGATGGGCAGTAACGCGTTACATGTAACGACGTTACGTAACGATCGTTACAAAAGTAACGAGTAATGGTAACGCCTGAAAGATTTTCAAAAGTAACGATGTAACAGTAACGCTTTAAGGATTTTCAAAAGTAACGAGTAACGGTAACGCCGCCAGTAGTATAGCCGCAAAAGGGGAGAGTGCAAGAATGTTGCAGGTTATTATGTAATGTTGCAAAGGGGGTGGGGGTTGTTGCAAAGGGGGGGAGGTTGCAAAGGGGGGATGGTGATTGTTGCAAAGGGGGTGGGGGTGTTGCAAAGGGGGTGGGGGAAAACTTGGAGGCGGCGTTATCCCCCAAGAGAAAGGAGAGAAAGGAGGAGGAGAGGTGTTCACCTGGCAGGAGCCAAGTGCACATTAAGACTTCAGCCGAATTGGCGTTGTTTTATAGGCTCCTAATCAGCCAGTTGGCGTAAATGGCTTGAGTTGCCAGATACCGCGATACCATTGTATACATTATTATAGACTCCTAATCAGCCAGTTGGCTGTAAATGGTTGTCAGATACCGCAATACCATTGTATACATTATTATATACGCCTAATCAGCCAGTTGGCTGTAAATGGCTTGAGTTGCCAGATACCTCTTTTAGCAGTACCATTGTATACATTATTATATACGCCT
The DNA here is from genome assembly GCA_023014485.1 of Bathynomus jamesi. NCBI lineage: Eukaryota > Metazoa > Arthropoda > Malacostraca > Isopoda > Cirolanidae > Bathynomus > Bathynomus jamesi. The sequence continues at coordinate 199,154 of JAJOZX010007400.1, forward strand.
AATCAGCCAGTTGGCTGTAAATGGCTTGAGTTGCCAGATACCTCTTTTAGCAGTATTATTGTATACATTATTATATACGCCTAATCAGCCAGTTGGCTTAGAAGGCTTAAATGTTGCCAGATACCGCAATACCACTGTATACATTATTATATTTCGAATACCGGTAGTAGAAGGCATAACAATTAAGTAAAACAACATTGCATCATTTTTTATTATAAATATATAGAAAATAAATATACATTTGAGGAATATGCATATAACAGTACAGGAAATATATACACACAATTATGGATATATATAAAATAAAATATACATTTCAAATAAATATACACTTCAATAGAAATATGTACATAACAGTACAGGAGAAATATACACACACACGCAATTATGAAGATATATTTATAAAATAAATATACTTTTCAAATAAATATACATTTCAATAGAAATATGCGTATAATCAGTACAGGAGAAATGTCAAGCAAAATATAAATACAATTCACTTTTTTTCAAAATACTAAACTCGGTCTAAATCGAGTTTACAATTACATCATTATTGCTCTGCATTACGCAGTATATGCGGCTTAATAATATTTCACCGCTTAAAGTATAGGGAAACCTGTATTCGATATGAAGGGCTTTCATATCGTTCAGTACTATTTTTGTTCCCACTTTACAACCGGTTGGTAAGTCATCTTTAAATACGTCTAGAATACAATCAAAAGCACGCACAAAGAGTTCATCGTTAGCTACATTATTAAACACAAGTTTATAAGAACGCTTTTCCAATCGAGGGTTTATTTCTACCGACTCGAGCTTTTCAATCGTGAACTCACTCAACATAGCGGCAATTGAAATAATCTTCTAAATCGTTACGACAACTGCGCGTTATATAAAGAAATAGTTCTTCAGGGTGAACGGTGTAGGTGAGCTCAGCCTTGTACCGATCAATTGCTTTGTACCAAAGTTCATGGTATTTCAAAGAGTCTAAACTTTTTAAATAAACATCCAGCACTAGACCATTCTCACCAGCCCTACACTCGGTAAACCCATCGAGCAGAGCGGTGTATGCGTATTCAAGTACTGTATCAAAATAAAACATATCCGTAACACGCGCGTCTAATATAGGTTTCAGTTTACAGAATCCGACGATTTCAAACATTCTGTCGAGGATGAAACGGTTTCGCGTAGGAATAAGAGCGTTATTATCAGAAGCATTCTTCCACATCAACCGTATATCAATGCACGGCCGATCGTTATTTATACACAACGTACATACAACGGCGTATGAGGGTGCGTCACTAATGCTCTCTTCTTGTACCTACGTTAGCAGGTATTTTATAACGATCTTCACTCCACTTCTCAACTATCACGAAGATTCTATTCATCTCCTCGATACTTAAATAAACCCGTTTGTTTGTCGGTCTACATTCCGTTTCCAGTACATAGCTAATGGTACCGGAATTACGCCTGAACACGCGCAACGATTTCGTCACGGACACATCGTACGAGGCGTTGAGAATGCTGCTCAAAGGAAGTTCCATCGTATTCGAGGAGCGCACGTCCACTCGGTTCAAGCTCTGAGATAACTATGAGCCGTGTGAGGCACGCAGATAGGCAGGAACGGTTCGACGGGCGGCTGACTCGATGATACGTGAATGGGCTTGTTCGTATGATCCGCGAGTCGTACCGAATTGTTGTACATATTTGTTTTTCCGGTACAAGAATTAATTTCATCACTACCAGCCTACGCACCAGACATTTTACCTCAGGATAAGAACTAGGAACATTTTGTTTTACTAAACATCTTCACACTCTGGCGCACTATTTGAGAGGAACATATGCTCATATTTTTCCTTTCTGCCCATCAAACGATACTCGTCTCTAAAGTCTGTTAAAAACTCACGCAGGGCACTAGCCACAACCTCACTACGAACCTCATCATGATATACGTTAATATAGTGATAAAAATACTAAAGATTGTCCATGATCACGAGATTCACATTTTCAGTCGTAGGGTATGAGTAATCGACATGGTGTAGCATGACGTAATACCGCTTGTCACACCACCCATCCGCAAGACTCATTATCCATACCTGCTGCTTCTCTTCTGCACGCGTTGTTTCTTTTACTTCACGGTGTATGTGAGACTTTATAAAGTTTAGCTCTGCAGTATACTTCAGCACATCGTCTGCGCAACGAAAGCCTTCAACGGTCTCACCAGAACATCCGTAGAGTATTTGTACATCTTGGAACTTCGCACAATCCAATGTGTTTTTAAAAGAGGTATAGGAGGGGGGAATAGAAAGTTTTTCGGTATCCACCACATCCTGACACTTTGCTGAATACTATTTCATAAACGTTGTACAAGCAATGTTAAAGGTAGCCATTTGAATACACGTCTGATCTGAATACACGTCTGATCTCTCGGGCTTACTGCAGTCGAATGACCACGCAGGGACTTCCAGATAGTAGTATGACTCACGGTCTTACAGTGGGCGGAGCTTAGAACTTTCACCTGCACACACACACACACACACACACACACACACACACACACACACACAAGGAGAAAGTGAAACGCTAATTGAAACATGATTTATTTAATAAACGAGATATTCAAGTTATATATATTTACAAATACGATTTAATAAACGAGATATTCAAGTTATATATATATTTACAAATACGTGTAATAAATCAATAGATACTTTACAAATACGATTTAATAAACGAGATATTCAAGTTATATATATATATTTACAAATACGTGTAATAAATCAATAGATACGATTATATACAAGACAAATACGTGTGAGTTAACAATAGAAGCATCATACGTTATGGTATCCAAAGGGTACGGTATCATAGGTACCAGGTAACTGGTAACGTTTCCTATAGGTGTTACGGCACACCTTCGTACCCCTAAGTTCCTTCACGCCCCCCAGCTTCTGCGCCCGAAAATTGTGGGTGCCTACAATTAGTTGGGGAGGTTGTTCGCCCTCATCATCGTCCAAACATACTAGATCCTTCAACGATTCAAAGTTAACAACCCGCCGATTCGCATGGTTGAGCGTAATACCCTTTGCCTTCACGATATATTTCATTTCGTCCCCCACCCTGACCCGTACCCCATAAGTCTTAGGTCCTGTTGAGACAAAAGAGTCGCGCGTAAGCGTTGTCCCCATACTCGTCCTTGATCTCATCAGTGAGCTCGCGAGGAACTCCCAATAGCGGGCATGTATTCACCCTCCCTCTCTGTGAATATCACGCTATCTGTATCGGCATACAATACTCTCCGCCCAAGAGAATGCAATAGACCCCAAAGTTTTATACGGGCGTAGGCTGTTGTGAAGCTGGCCACAAGTATGTTTGTAACCCTTGAGGTATCTGTGGCAAATTCAGTGTTGTTGTACTTTATTACGTAAGTATTACCTACATTTACGATCTCCATGACCTCTTTATCGGGGGCATTGGCATAATCCCAGACATCGCTATAACTTTGTGCCAAATGAATGCTCCCTCTGCGGTATTCTGCGCAAATTTTCCCCATAGACTGTTTAGACACAACTTTGCACTAAAGCGCTTGCCAGGATTCTTTACAATTTGGACACGATCAAGTTGTATACCTTCGCGGTCGCGGTAACGTTGAATATAGGCAGACTTTTCATCTTCGGTATCAACTCCTCGCGGATACCCTGATGCCTCAACCTTATCCTTCAAAAAGGTGTTTATATATGGTGTGAAAAGGTTGGGTAGCTTCTGAAACCTCCACACCTCATGTATCTTCAGTATTCTATAACCATGGCGCACGGCTAGGGCCAACTCAGGACTTGTATATACGCCTCTGATCTTACGCTGGTGGGGTATATGGTTACATTCGCCGTTATCCTCTTCCGCGCACTTCACGCACAGGGGAAACATGAGCTTGTCGTCGATAACGACAGGTAAGATCGGCATCCATAAATTGCGTCGGGGGAGTACGTCTACGAAAGAGATCCCAAAGTAACGATCATTCAAATTTTTGAAAATTCATTGATGGATGGTAGGCTAGGCCCCACCAGTTTCTCAGGAGCGCCCACGGGGTACGGATTGCTCTTCATCACGTATGGGTATAAAGAACAGAAATCGTAGTAATGGAGCTTCACGCCCTCCGTAGGTGGAAAGTATAGTCTGAAAGGATTTGTACGTCCTCCGAACAAGCTATCACCACATTTGAGAGGATCCAGCACCATTGAACGCTTGATCGTGTTTATTTCCTCACGGTACACCTCGTCTGTCTCCATCCGTGCATCATATTCATGCTCCCACAAGACTTTGTGAGTGAACTGTGATCCTATAAGTTGATCGCGGGGTGCGGGTCGATGCCAGACAGTCGGCAGGAGACCTACCGTGGATATCTCCGGCGATTCCGCACTCAGGACGGGGGCATCCATGCCACCAGCAACCGTTAAAGGAGTACACAGTCTTCACACCAGTGACACAGCTTTCACTTAACCCATCAACCCGAAAAACACGTCCATTAATCTTAATGGGTACTTCACCCGTGTTGCGGGCGTGCTTTATGTATACACCTGTCTGTTGCTGTAGGTGTATGAGCCAGTAAATAGCCTTGTGCCCGTAACTGCGGGGATTGTTTCGGTGAATAATGGCTAAGGTGTCTTTCGGCATGAAGTTATTCTTGAACACCGTAAAACATAATGATGCGATGGTGGTTGCGACTTGCAGTGGATCGCATTTGAAACGGGCTATGTACATCCTTCTAAAGGCCTGGAAACATACTCTAAGCACGCGCACATCATTCACGCAATAACGCTCACATTCATCAGCTATATTATAAGGGTTACTTTCATTAAAACTGTCGTAGTATCGATCAAAGTCTTCACGTTCATCCATACAGTCAAAATAATGTTTGGGGGGTGGTGGCCTACGTAGTTTAAAGTCTCGCTGGTGAGGAAAGTGTATGGGAAGTATCCTTTGGAAACTTCAGCTGCTACTCCCATCACCTTGGGTAGCTTTGCTAATTTACAAGGTGTGAATAATAAAGTATCTTTAAATTGTACATTGCCTTATCTGCATCTGTATTAATTTGTTGCCTCTTTTCAATGGATCACCTGTAAATATCTCAGAGGATTCGTGTTCAAGCAACTCCTTATAAAGGAACTGCGTGTCAAACTTTGCCCCGTTATGGGCGAGAATATACACAGTCATTTTTTTGAACTTGTCGGCTAACTTAACAATACAGGACACAAATAGTTTCACAGGACTATCGCTGACATTCGTTTTAAAAACGTTTGTCCGTTTACCACATTTGGGGCACTCGTCACATTCGATACCCATACACTCATCACAGATGGTCTGGCTCACAAGTAAATGTGGAATTACCTCTTTGGTTCAGCGTTCGTATATGTTTCTATATCGTAGTATACAGTTATACAAAGGTTATTTTTAGGCTTAGCATCTTTCATATAACATACATGCTTTACTCCATCCGCCTTATATTCCTCCTGGCATGTAGGACAGTGAATTACGTCACACTTGTGCTTAAATTTTCCCCAATTATCCATTGTGTGAAACACACCACATTCACAGATTCGCATTTTCCTGCACGTGCCAATTGATTTATGGAAATCAAAACAGCTATTATTGAAAAATGTGCGTCTACACACATCACAGTCTCTCTTCTCAGCTTCAACTACACGGCTTTCACATTTGGTGCTTTTACACTGCTCACATACCATGTGACATTCTTTACAATGTCTCACTATATCATCCGCAAACTCGGGCACCCCTTACACAAATCATGATGTCTCCCATATTTTCGACTTTTGTCATAACTCGCGTAAAGCCACCTTATATTACGGATGGGGAGATACGTTGTCCCTGACAATCCTAAAATAAGTAGGGGTCTTGTACGATCTCTCACACAGCTTTTAAAAACATACACAGTCCTACGACGATCATCCAACCCAAATACAACTATGCGGACATTCATTTCCTGTTCTACCCTTCTCATCTCTTCAGGACCCATATTACAGTCAAATTCAAGTTCACAGTCTACAGCTAGTTTACGAGCACGCTCCACGACCGTAGGCAGCCAAATTTTTTGAGTCGGTGTATTTTGTACAGTAAACATACGTGCTAAGAGTACTGCTATAAAGCCGCAACCACGATCGACGTTTATATGCTTTCGGTAAATAGTCGGAGAATTGAAGTTAAGAGTATACGGTATGGCACTATGGCCCGCAACACGGAATACACGGTCAATATTTACCGTGAAGTTGTCCATATTGAAGGCTATACTACTTTGGGCGGCTTGCATTATACGTCCTAATATATATTCTACATCTTCAGCCGCCAAACGTCTAAATGGCACTATCACCCAATAATCGTCTACATCACCGTCATCTGACCCTGAATCCAAAGGACAGACTCGTCCTGACTTCACGCTCGTCGCGATTCTGAAGAGCAAACTCTACAATACGCTGTACAACCCGGCGTAGTCCGCGCTCAATTCCATTGCTATACATGACTCTAGGGTCGACCCTGACTCTATACCGATTTCTAGTCAAGGCTGGGGTGGGGGCTGCGGATCGCACCAATTCGATCGTTATATCATCCTCAGCAGAACGGGGGCGGCGGATGAATTAGGCGGTATATTAGCGGAAGGTGCTGATGGGGGGCCTGTTGCGTAGGAGGTTGATGGTTGGGGATCTATTATTGTAGACTTAACAGAACGGGGGGCGGCGGATGAATAAGGGGATATATTAGCGGGAGGTGCTGCGGGGGCTTGTTGCGTAAGAGGTTGAGGGTTGGGGATCTATTACCGCTGCAACAGGCGCGTATTTCGGGCGCTTTATACCTGACGTGGGGTTCTCACACCTCCGCTTTGGACGTGCTACCGGTATCGCTGGTGAGGGTTCGTTGGCAGGGGAGGAGATCACACTACACTGTCGTCGAGGTCATCCGTAATGTCAATGATGGGGTGCTCTACCTCATCGTCATTCACGGTTCTGTGGGAGAAGAAAGCAAAATATAAGGAACAGCACTCAAAATTTGTAATATTTTGTAAATGACCCACTTAGGAGTGTGACGTGTTAGAAATGGACTCTGTAGAAAAATTCAGATTCACGAGCCCATCCACATGTATTATATCTGGACCTACAGGATGTGGTAAAACTATGTTTATGCTTAAAATCATTAAAGAAAAGGGAGAGATGTTCTCGAAATTTGTGCATAAAGTTATATGGTGCTATTCGACGTATCAATCAGTGTTCAACGAGTACCAAGATGATATTTTGTTCCACAAAGGCGTATATGACGTTAATTCGTTAAAGAAATGAACATACAATCATTGTAATTGACGATCTCATGTTGGAGATGGATAAAACGTTTGCCGAGACATTTACAGTATTCTCCCACCATCTTAACATAAGCGTGTTCTTCATCAATCAGAATCTATTTTTAAAAATAGATACATGCGCGATGTGTCGTTAAATACGCAATATCTAGTCTTATTCGCGCAACGTAGAGATGTATCACAAATTGGGGTATTAGCCAATCAAATGTTCCCGAATCAGCGTAAGGAGTTTTTGGAAGTTTATAAAGAAGCTACAAGCACGCGTTACGGATATTTGCTTTGCGACCTTCATCCGCGAAACACGTTTAGAGTGCTTCTGCGAACGAATATATTTCCAAACGAGCCTGAAACGGTGTATATTCCAGAATGACAGAGACTAAAGAAATACCGTGAATTAATAAAATTCTATCATCGACTGCCCCGGGCAATGCAGCAGATGTTTATTAAAAATATCGACGCCGACTTTTTAAAATGCATCTGTGAAATCTGTCTTAACGTTATAAATTGCAATGTATCAATGAAAACCCATCAGAAGGCTCGCCTACGCCGCTACAAGAACATAATACGTGCACTCGCTCGTAAAAGTCAAACTGTAGCGAAGAAAAAACGAATTATTGTACAAACAGGAGGGTCATTTCTCCCCATCTTATTTTCAGTTTTGGGTCCTTTACTGACTAGATTAATATAATGAAGAAAGTGGTAGTGATTCCCCACGAGGTGTACGCTTCACTGCAAAGGAATCCAGACACGGATCTAGATCCCCGTAAAAGCAGACTTAAAAGAATGGAAAGCGAATTGCTAGCTCTATTAAACAGTGAAAAAACACCTGATGAGAAAAGAATCTTATACCAAGAAGCTCTGCAGAAATTTCTTCACGAGTACGAAAATTATAAGAGCCCTACAGAGATTCCTGTGGTTATTAGGCACAGCACGGGGGACGATGGACATGGCGACATAGGATCTGAGCCCGACGATACAGCTGACCAACCAAAAAGATTAGCCACACAACATATCGAACATGTATTAAAAAGCACCCTCCCACATACATTGATGAGTAAAGGCTTAAGTCTTTATAATCTATTGAATGAGGATCCAGCCATACAATGGACCGATACAGGCGAGCTCATTGTGGAAGGATCAAAGGTACAGGGATCGAATATCGTAGACATTGTCCATGATCTGGTGAGAAAGTGGGATAGGCCATCACCATCAGGATGGAAGCATATTAAAGCAAGACTACAACAAATAAATGTCCCAAAACGTTGATAGGAAATCTGAACAGGTTAAAAGACTTGGAACATGCAACGCATGTGACACAATTGAAGGCGCCGTCACCCCCGGCGGTAACACCTTTGAAGAGGAGCAAGAAGAGGTTAAACCAACCCTACCCACGTGCCTCTAAAATACGCAAATGGCTAACGTATTAACTAAACGCTATTATGACGTTTCTAACCCATCCTCTTACGGCGGCGTAGATAGACTGTACAGAAGTGTTTACGGAGTAGGAAAAAAAGATGTTGAAAGATTTTTGAGGGAGCAGGACGCTTATACTTCATAAGCCTGTGAGAAAAAGGTTTAAAACAGCCAAGACAACGGCTTCCTCGATTGATTCTATTTGGCAAGCAGATTTAACAGACATGCAAAGATATTCTGTGTATAACGATGGTTACGCTACATTCTATTCATAATAGACGTATTCTCTAGATATCTGTGGCTAGTTCCTCTGAAAAATAAATCACCTGAAACAGTTGCTAAAGCCACCAAAACGCTAATGTTAAAAGAAAACAGGGTTCCTGGCTATTTTTGTACGGATATGGGGAAGGAATTTATAGGCCGTGCTTTTCAGAACATGTTGACAGAGTTTAATATCAGCTATTACACAACCAATTCTATACATAAGGCTTCTTTAGCTGAAAGAGTTCAGCGCACCATAAAGGAACGCATGCACCGTTATTTTACACATAAAAACACATACAGATTTCTAGACATTTGGAATCATTGGCATCATCCTACAACCGCTCACACCATCGCACGATTGGGACAACACCTAACGAAGTTTTAGAAAGAGGTACGCTCCCGAGAGAGATGGATCACCACCCCCACCACACTCTGCGCGCTTCAAAATCAATGATTATGTAAGGCTGTCGCGTTCGGGGAATAAATTCGCAAAGGGTTTTGAGCAAGGATGGACACGCGAGATTTTTAAAGTTAGGGCTATGAGACCTAAAGGTGAGATAATGATGTATTACATTGAAGATTTGAATGGGAAGAAATCTCAGGAGGTTTTTACCGCGAGGAATTGCAGAAAGTTGCGTTTAATTTAGAAAAAAATGTGTTTAAAATTGAGAAAATTTTAGGAAGCAAAGGTTCAGGAAAGAGAAAAATGTACCTGGTGAAATGGCTAGGGTACCCAGAAAGCTTCAACACCTATATAAAAGCTGATGCAATAATGAAGCTTAAATAGTATGCAACATGGCTCCTAACCATTTCTACGTCACACTCCCGTCCTCCTCGTCCCTGTCTGTACACCCTAACAACACACTAGCCAACTTTGTAACAGAGCTCCACGGGCACATTGAATTGGGTCGTGATTCGTATGAGGTGGGGATATGTGAAATTCAGCTGGACACCGTCTTTTTAAATATTGAACATAAAGAAACCGTTTTTACGATTCTTAGAGACATTGACGAGTGTGAAAAAGCTGGGGTAGCTATGGATGAAACTATGCGTATCGCTCGGACTAAGGTTGCACGGTATTACAGTACAGAAGTAAGACTAGGACCGGGTCAATATGGTTCGGCCGAGGATGTTGTGAGAGGCTTAAACGTAAGTTTAAGAAACTCAAACCTTACGAATGATTTAGTATACGAAATCGTAAACAACCCTGCACATACACTAATCCTAAAATCAAAGACTAACAGACGTATTAAAGACCATAGAAAGTTCCAAATTCTAGCCAATGGCCGATATAGCGCAGCCTTCCAAAGAGACACATTTCACGAGACACAGCATGACTTGTCCAGATTAATGTATCAATTGAAGATGGAGAAATTGGCTGAAAGGTCCCAGACATGTGCTATATTTACAGTAATAATAGTGGAGCACCAGTTTGTTGGGGATACCCAGGCACGCCTGCTGCGCATTGCTCACATCCCCAACCATAGAGGAAGGAGTTTGAGTATTACATATGACAGACCCCATTATGTGAATGTCGCAACTAATTTAATAACCAATATCTCAATATATATAAGAACGATTGAGGGTGAAAACTTCCCATTCGGTAACGGGAGCTTAACAGTGAAGCTACACTTTCGACGCACTGAGTTATAATGGATAGAAAGCCTTTCACCGTCTATCGAGGGGTGCGATACCAGCGCGGTAGTGGACTTGGGTCCATTTTTTCATCCATACTACGTACGGCTGTTCCTTTGCTGAAGAGGGGTGCCAGATACCTTGGAAGGAAAGCGCTACAATCAGGCCTTAACACTGCAGAAGACATATTGGCCGGGGCTAAACCTAAAGAAGCTCTAAAAAAACATTTAAAGCGTACACGGGACGAAATCATCAAAGATGCAAAGAGAAAAATGCGTGGTGGCGGGAAGAAGAGGGCTCCCCGGAAGAAGAAGGGGTCACGTGGTATTAAACGTAAAAGGCTATCAAAAAGAAGTGCTGTAAGCGAATGAAACCTATGGTTGACCACTTTTTTGACTGATATAAGCTAAGGACATTGATCTCATGAATCATAGTTTGTTTACCACTTGTCGAGAGAGGAGTCACTATTTCGCCATGGCACGCTTCATCCACCCATGTAGTTCACAATGCTGTAAATCGGAGCTGTCCCTTTTTGAGCTGCCTCCAACCCAAGTTTCTATTGAGCACAGTGACTTTATTACAATTAACCCTTTAAACACAATTAGTTCCCCGAGTGCACCTATAGAATTCGTGATACCCAGCTCAGGCCCTTACTTTTTGATCCAAGCTGTGTGCACATGTACGCTAAGCTACGTATAGCCCATTCTGATGGAACGGTCTGCGATGACAAATATGCTGTATACCCTGAAACAAACTTTCTGCACTCCATATTCAACCAGTGTGACGTATATTTAAATCAGACCAACATATCGGCAGGCACGGGGTACTATCATCTACGAGCCTATCTGGAAAATGTCCTCAACTTTTCCAAAGAAGCGAAGGCTACCTTTTTAAGTGCCGAGGGATATTATCAAACTAAAGATGAAAATAGTATAAAGGACAAATTTAAAAATTCTAAAAAGAAAATATACGAGTGTTTTGGACGGTTGCACACAGATTTCACTTTCCAGGAGAAGTTGCTTGTCAACGGGGTGGATATGAAAATAAAGCTCACCCGCACGAGTCCTGAGATCTGCTTAAATCTGGCTGCTGATCAAGAGGAGGGTGCAAAGCCCGTTGTGGTTCACATTATGGACACATACCTCCGCGTACGGCGAGTGAAATTAAGTTCACCAAAACAACTAGAAATTGAGAAAAATTTACTAAACGCTACAGTGAAATATCCTATTAACAGAGTGCAAATCAAATATACGGTTCCTGCAGAGTTGGCATCGAAGCAGATAGAAAACATTGCCCTGGGAAATCTTCCTAAAAGGATATTAATCGGCATGCAGGACCATGCTTCGGTGAATGGAAAATATAAAAAGAGTGCCTTTAAATTCGAGAATTTCGGACTTAAAAATATAACTCTATACGTTAATGGCACTGCTTTGGGTGGAACAATGGGTACGGACTATTCATCAGACGCTGTGTTACCTCTTTGTGCCAGAGCCTATAGTAATCTGACCCATATTGCAGGTGATTGTGATGAGCTTGGTAATGGGGTAACGCAGGAAGAATTCATTGATCAATTTAACCTTTATCCGTTTGACATTACACCTGACTTATCTGCTAGCGTAAATACCCATTTAACCCCACAGCAGAGCGGAAACATCTCAGTGCGGCTGGAATTCGCCAAGCCTATAGACGCTCCTATTAGTGTACTAGTATATCTCGAATCGCAAGCCCTAATAGAAGTAGATAGATTTAGGAGCGTTATCACTGACTTTTAAAATGGATGCTAATACACTTCAGAAAGTAATGGAACGAGTCACACGTTCCAAATTTATCGGAGTGTTTGCGAAGAATGAAACATTGAGTTTGCCAAGTACGCGAGAATGCGGTAGTCTTATTGTGAACACAGATGTCATCGGTAATGAAGGGATTCACTGGATCGCTGTCTATTTTAAAAATAGACAGCGCCTGTACTATTTTGATTCACTCGGTACTCAACCCTGGAGTGACCCTATTATTGTAAAATTTCTCGCTCAGTTACATATTCCCGAAGTTGTATGGAACCCATTTCGTATACAAGGATATTTTAGTAATGTTTGCGGAATGTACTGCGTCTCATTTCTCACGCATATGTCATGTGATAAAGAATTTATAAATTTTTTAAATTTATTTGACCCGTGTCACACTCGCCGAAACGATGAAATGGTATGCAGACAGATAAAAATCCGTTTTCCAATTGTACGTACTCGTTGTATAGTATAATGTTTTTGTTCGTATATTTGTAACGATATATTCTGTAGTTGGTTATTGTACTGATTTCTTTCATTTAATAAATTTATGAAAATATATTGTCTTCTTACCCTGAAAAGATAAAAAAACACTTACATTATTTCGGTGTGACATTGCTGACTGATCAGTATATCCTCCGTATTCATGACACGAGATTTTTCAAAAGATTGTATAACACGTGTCAAATCCTCATCGGACCTTAAAGGAATAATGTTCATTCTTTTAAAACATATACAGAGTATACAGACAGAGCCCCATTATGTGAAGATATCTTTGGTTCATTTAAGAGGAATAACATTGATTGCCATAAAAAATTTCGATTTTAGCATAATGGGGGTAAGAAGTAAAACCAAATAACATTGATTGCCATAAAAAATTTTTGGCGAGTATCTATTTGACGAGATACTACAACTCTCCATAATATATAAAATCGAATTATAGACACTTACATTTCTATGGTAGTCCCTTGCGTCGGATTGTAAGGAGCGTCACTGCAAATATCTTCAACGGTTTGCGTTGGAAATAATTCATCACGGTCAATCGCATTGAAAAGACTAATTGCCGTTAATGCTGCAGTATCACTTTCTTCATACAAATCTGGGGAGACGTACAGGTCCATGGTGGAGGGAATGATTATTCACTGACGCGAAAATAGCTACTGTTACCCAACTGAAAAATATCCCCTTTTATATGCACAATCGCCAAGCTCCGCCCCAAAAGACCAGATGTTCGTAGTGATTGGCTGCCGATGTAGCTGGGTGGAGCTATGATGTGTACCAATCCGCTATAACGGGTCCGGACGAGTAACATATATATAAAATCGTGTTTCTTGTGAATAAATTATAGACACTTACATTTCTATGGTAGTCCCTTATATTATATTTTTATTTTTACTTACAAGTTATTAGTAATGTTTTCACAAATTCTTGTGTTAACATAATTTCAATTGTTAACTTATTTTATAATAAGAAATTATAAATATAGCCTAATTATATTTTTAAAAAAGCATTCAGTTTCCACGTTAAACTGTGGGTCTAAGGCGGAGTGAAAACCTTTCCAATTCGGCGAGAAATTGCACTAGGGTACAACGAAAATTATTTGGTGATTCTTATAGAACTTTTGATACTGATTCCAAATATGGTTTCAGAATTTTTCTATCACCCATAGTTTTCGAGAAAATAATATTTCCATTTACTCAGAGTTTCCCGCATCATTAGTCACTAATGTAATCGAGAGGATATAAAGAAATATAGCCTAATTATATTTTTAAAAAAGCATTCAGTTTCCACGTTAAACTGTGGGTCTAAGGCGGAGTGAAAACCTTTCCAATTCGGCGAGAAATTGCACTAGGGTACAACGAAAATTATTTGGTGATTCTTATAGAACTTTTGATACTGATTCCAAATATGGTTTCAGAATTTTCTATCACCCATAGTTTTCGAGAAAATAATATTTCCATTTACTCAGAGTTTCCCCTTATAGACAATGCAGGTCCTGTACACAATTGTTTGAACACAATTGTTCGAAAACCATAGTTCGAAAACAAAAAGTATTAAAAACATTAAAATTAAAAATCTTTATTCATACGTTATTCAAAGTTAAAAATCTTTATTAATAAAACAGGATAGAAGCATATGAAAGTCAAGGTAAACTATAGTTGCAAATTATGGTTAGGTTAGGTTAGGTTAGGTTAGGTCTCTTACATATAAAAACCCATTCACTAAGAGCATTGGCTTTCCTTTTTCACTAGAAACAAACTCTGCCATTTTAAGGGTGGTTTAACTGCAGCACTATAAATGTTATAGTTTAAATGAAGAGGCTAACCTTCTTATTTACATCTTCGTATTTGCGTCTTGGCAACTAAGATTTTATTTAGTTGGTTGTTCATTCGAACAGTTATAACGTCGAATAATTGTTGCTTCGAACAACTGTTTTTCGAACTATGGTTTTCGAACAATTGTGTTCGAACAATTGTGTTCGAACAATCGTCCGTAATTCGATTATTATTTATAATAATTGTGGGTATAGTTAACCTGGAAAAAAGAAAGTAAATTTAAATTAGTACACTTAATTTTAAATAATATTTTGGAAAACTGAGTAAATGGAAATATTATTTTCTCGAAAACTATGGGTGATAGAAAATTCTAGGTTACGTGAATGGAATTTGCTGGCAAAAGATACAAGCATATTCCATTATTTGAACAAAACTCTCTCTCTCTCTCTTCTCTCTCTCTCTCTCTATATATATATATATATATATATAATTGTGGGCATATCTAAGAAATGGAGTCGAGAGAGGTTTTGTTCAAGCTGTCTGGGAGAAAGGTAATTATGGTCAGAAAAAAAATCGCCTCTGGCAATAGGTGAACCGATTTGACCCAGATTGTCGGTATCCCTTTCCTCGTGTGTGTGTGTGTGTGTGTGTGTGTGTGTGTGCACGAGTTGTTTATTCGTTTATTATATATATATATATATATATATACACACACACACGGGTTTGGAGAATGACAATCGGGTGTTTCATAAATTTTCATTTCGTTTGGAGTGAAGGGAGACTTATCAGGGATTGGGGGGAAGGTCTCTCAACCATCAGGTGTTCTTCGAAACCGACCCCGTTATAGCGGATTGTGTTTTGGCTAATTTCAATTGATTAATTTCTTTAGATTTCGTTTTTTTCAATTTTCTTCGCAGGGGATTGGGGGGAATGAGACCCGACCCCGTTATAGCGGATTGTGTTTTGGCTAATTTCAACTTTAAATGAATCTTACAATTGATTAACTATATTGGGGGAATGAGGAGCGTATGTTTTGAATTGTTTCGTAAATTTTTCATTTCGTCTCGTTATTCGTGACTTAAATATTTATAATAAAAATTAAGTGTGTAAAAATTATTTATTTAATAAACAGAATTTAATTGGGTTCATCTACCGTCATATATTGTGGTACACTATTTAAATGGATGATTAATATATGGTTTTTGCTATCTGGAATACATGGCGCTATCTGGCAACTGAATACATGGCGCTATCTGGCAACTCAGCCAGAATAGAGGTTTATAAAAGACCGAGAGACGACTGACGGAGTCATTCAAGCTCGGCTCCCAGCCGAGCAAGGACCTCTGGTCCTTCTCTTTCTGGCCCTTTGGGAAAATCCCTTAGAGGCCTCTTAGGTTAGGTAAACGAAAATAGCTTGGGGGAGAACTTCGCCTCCAAGTTGCATGCCTTGCAATCAAAGGCAACTACTCTCTCTCTCTCCTGCAGGTGTACCCCTCTCCCCCTTGGCTCAGCCAACTGACTGATTCAGCCAACTGGCTGATTAGGAGCCTATAAAACAACGCCTACTCGGCTGAAGTCTTAATTTATGCACTTGGCTCCTGCCAGGTGAACACCTCTCCTCCTTTCTCTCCTTTCTGGCCCTTTGGGGGGAATAGCTTGGGGGAGAACTCCGCCTCCAAGTTGCATGCCCCTTGCAACCCCGGTTGGCAACAAAGGGCCCTTTGGGGTAATTTTTCTTTTTTTTTTCTTTTTTTTATATATTTTGTTAATTTTTTTGCAACACCCCACCCCCCTTTGCAACATTACGTAATCACTTGCAACATTCTTGCACTCTCCCCTTTTTCGGCTATACTACTCAGGACATTAAAAATTCAGTGAACAGGTAATACTGCATTTTATTTTATACAAAAAACACAGGAAATCCAGTCTCAACGCTCAGCCTATTCTTCAAAGGTAAATAGAGAGGATTCACAGTCTCTGCTTTCGAGCCTTAATTTCTGCAAATTGATCAATGACCTCATCAAAATTCACCTTCTTTGTATATTCATGTTCAATTGAAAGTAAAGCCAGATTTGTCAATCTTGTCTGACTCATGGTCGAGCGAAAGAAATTTTTTAGCAACTTCAATTTGGAAAAACTTCTTTCACATGAAGCAATAGACACACAGACAATCAAAAAGAATCTCAAACACAGTGACGAGCTTGGCAAAGATTCACAAAAATCCCATTTCACAATAAACTCCAGAAACTGCAATGCTGTCCATTTCTTTGCCTCTTCAACGCTGATTTTGGCACAGCTTCCAAATGCCTCCGAAGTCGTCCAATTTCCACACTGATATCTTCATCAGAGAATTCATCGAAAATCTGAGTCAAATTTGGAATATACTTCCGAAGTTCTTCTTCTGTTGCAACAACCAAAGTGTTTGGCTGAATAACAGCGAAGATTGACAGAATTTGATCCATTGCCTTAGAACGAATCTCCAATTCTTGATGAAAGCGATCAAGACATTCAAACATAGCCCTTTTTACTTCTTCTGGCAATGTGAGACCAGCATCCTTTGCCATCTCTCCTGGCATCTTTTTTCGAGCTTTACTCTCCCTCTTCTCTCCATAGAAATGTCCATTTCCTCACACTTTGTAGTTGCATAATGAATGGCCCTCTCCACAATTTCATTACCCTGATCTTCAAGAAACAGTTTTAGAGCTTGGAGCTTCACAATACACTTTTCAAGGCTGATTCCAACTGTCTGCAAATACTTTTGTGTGAGATTAATTTCTTCCAGGACTTCACACCAGAAGAAAGGTAACTCAAGAAAGAGAAATCACATACAGCACCATTAATTATCATTATCATTAATTATCATTTATAAACACTTAAACATCACTATGATACCACATTGTCAAAAATTACTGGACACTGGTATAAGTACCATGATATTGTTATAAACACCAGCACTTTATGCTTTATCATAATTATTTAATGAAACATACCTCATGTATGTGGAGTCACAGTGTCAAGTGAACAAGACTTGGAATGTCAGTTGCAGCCAGCTGGCTATGTTCAACAAACTGATGACTTAAACGTCAACAAACGTTCGCCTTTCGATGTAATTTTTATCAAATATTTAATTTTTCGTTTATAAATTTTGTATTGCCAATAAAAATAAAAATTTATTTTATAGTGGAAATTAACATTAAGCTGTTGTAATAGTTTGAACATTTTAAATTTTTTTTCTTACTTTGGCGAATTTTTCATTTGGTTTGAAAACTTGTACTGGTCAGCTTGTACTGACCAGCTGTCACCCGGGCGGACCGCCCCCCCTCGCACCCCTCTTAGTACGCCACTGGATTGATATCAGTGAACCACCTCTCACTTCTAAATTGTGTGATGAAGAATTGCTTGAGTACGAAACAAAATGTTTCAAAGTTGAGCAATACCCCATTCACACACAGAACGTCGAAAGAGCCGTGAAGTTGGTTACAGATGCATCAGCATCAGTAATATCACAGGAATCAAGAGACGGATTTATTAGGTCAAGAATAAAAAGTCGCTCTCTGCTTCCCTCACTTGAAACCAAAAAGGATCTGATGCCTCTCCTGAAAAAATAATAATATTTGAGATGAGCAGGTTTTATATTGCATTCAAATGTAATTGATTTACGGCATCCAACCAAGTGAGACCAGATACAATTTTATTTCAAAACAATGTATGCACAATGGTGTTTTTTAAGTATAGTTTTGCATTATAAAGCGTTTTTCTTCAATTATTTTTTTGATAGAACACTTAGTTTTTATGTTATGAGCATATTTTACTTATGGACAACCGGCTGATGGCCATTTTACTTTTATGTAAAATGCGAGAAATGGTTTGAGTTACAAACATTAAATGACTGAATACATCATTTTTATGTTCTAATACACCAAAAAACAAGTGAGGCAAATAAATTTAAAATAAAATTTGTGTTTCACTCCGCCCTACTGTCTATGTCTGTCAGCATGATGAGGAATAGGAGTGGGGCTGATACTGTTCCTATCCTCCCTTTTAGATCTAGGGACAATGTTCGCTCTTTTTAGTATGTTTAGTACTTCCTCTGTGTCCAGGGATCTTCTCCGTATCCATTAAAGGGATTAGCTATTTCATTCTTACGGTTTTTAATCAACAGGGCATTTTATTTGTCCGGGCCTGCACAGCTCAATTTGATTTCATTTGTCCTATAGCTCTCGTTATATTTTCTGGGATAAATTTAAGTCCTCTTCAAAAAAGGTATTTCTGTCAGGTACTGCTTTGTCTCTCCTTGGGGTATTGAAAGCTGATTTATGTTGAGCTCTCAATATTTCAAATATTTCTTTCAGATCATCAGTTAGCTCATTATTTTCTTTTCTTAAGGGTGTGATTTTGCGAAATTATAGAAGTATTTTAAATTATCTTTTATATATATATATATATATATAAATATATATATATATATATATATATATATTATTCACTTACAAAGTCCTGTCATCCTTCCATAAATAAAATAGAAAGACGCAGCAATCTCAAGATTTGAGCTTTCAGCATTCTCCTGTTCCTATGGCAACCAATATACAGTATCGTATTTCAAGAAACAACACTGGGCAACACGTATTTTATTGAATGATATCTGACACTTGATTCTAGGTAATTTGGGTGCGCTGAATACGAATTTCAACTCGGTTTGGCTCTATCAG